>PJEM01014181.1:0-62260 GCA_004023845.1 Helogale parvula
TGTTTATTTCTAATTTAAGCACTTTAAGTAGCTTTATTGGTAAACTTTGCTATTTCAAATGGGTTATAATTTACAGATTATGTTATTATCAGATTCTATATTTTGTACTCAAAATGTTATTGTAATTAAATTTGAATGTGTTCATGTATAGTCCCTATCAGTAAACTGGGGAATCCTCTCACTCGCTTTTGTTGGCATGCTCCGACCCCACGCCCCGAGCCGCCGTCTGGAGCTCTGGATGCGACGGGCTCTCTCCCCAGAGGATACGCGGCCACCACTGGAGGACGACCTTGCCCTGGAGGAGGAATGGGTTCAAGATCCTCACGTTCATCAGAAGGGACCCCAAACAGAACCCTTAACCTGCTGTCCTCGCCAAGACTGAGAATCTGAGATGCAAGCAACACAGCACAGTTCCTTACAGTGTAAGCGGAGACGGACTTTGTGCCAAGATTCAAAGTTGTATCCACCTTAGGTAATTGTAAAATGTTTTCTCTTGTAAAATTTATGTTTAAAAAAGGACAAAGATGCTAAAAATTTAAGTCCAACTGTATTTTTCCTAAATGTGTTTAGAAATGTCTGCCTCTGGGATCTGGTAATGTTCTCTGTTCTCGGGAACAGCACAGAAAAGGCTCAGTGAGATTACGGCTCTGCAAACCTACCTCACAGCTGGGTGGAGAGAATAGGTAATTTTGTACCCAAGAGTGCCTAGTGAAGTCCAAGTGCTGAAGAATTGTTGATTAAAACAGATTAACCAAAACTCTGTAAAAAGTGCTTTCAGCTCCGCAAATACCAAGTATAATGGTATAATTCTGGAATGTAGCCATACCGTGCAATCACTGACCTCTGTCCTGGATCACAGGTGTTGTTCATAATAACTTGTTGTGATACGCAAGTTTGCTTCTTCACTTACTTGGAAGAAGAACTTTAACTGTAGAGCCGAGGAGCGTGCCCCTCAAGGGTTAAAGAGAAAAATCTAAAAGTCTTAACGTCTGAGGACAGCCCAGTGGGTGTCCCCGTGTCATATCCCAGATCTTTTTAACTAAAAGATCACACCCGAATAAGAATAAAGGTCTAAAACTTAATGATTACTGTTTAAAAATCCCGCGCGAGAGAGCTGAGCGAGGTCTTGAACAGCTGGGCGAGGGCCCGCCGTCCAGCAGCACCGAGAAGGACCGAAAGCCCAACGTCTCGGCCTCCGCTTGGGTCTCCGCTGCCCCATCCAGACACATCCGTGTGGTTTCCTGTAAACCTACCTGGCTTTATATAGTCACTTGTTCTATCACCCTGAGAGCTTAGTTCTTCCTGTAATTTTTCTAAATACTCTGAAAGTAGTTCTGAATTTTGGAGGCTGGTCAAAGAAACTTTAAATCCTCACTTTGATCCAATTATCACTTCTGGGGGAAAAGGTAACTAAAAAGCATTTTAGAGAATAAAGCTAGTGACGCTTACTTGTTCTGGTAGGCCTCCTACTCAGAGCTGTGGACTGTTGGGAGTATTATTAACTGAAATATGGCTCATAGAACCATAACAAATCACCGAATTACAAATCTCTGTAGTCACATACATAATCCGAAAATGGACTGTTCACAGAGTTTTACAATTGAATTCTGAGTTACATGGTTAAGAAAAGCAGTTAAATATTTTACTATCTGTAGAGTCACACATAAAGGAATTAGACTGTAAGTAGAATGGGTGGTTTCTGAGACGAAGGTCTGCTGCACTCAGCGATGAGACGCCGGTGACCAGCAGTGTTTTCCTAGTTAGAACTTCCCAGCACCCCCCTTCTTCATTAACACCCAGTAGGCGTTCTGTACCTCGTTCAGTTCCACTACGTACTGCTGAGGAGAACGGTGTTCACATCTTCGTAACTGCGACGTTACAGGTTGTGTTTAGATGTAGAACTAGAAGAGCCGGAAAAACTAGGTGGAGAGGACACAGCCCTGACCTTCTAAAGGCTTCATACTATTGCAAAACTAAGCAGTTTCACCTTTGTTAATAAAAATTCATGTAAGGTCAAAGTAAGCATTGTTACATTCATTTGCCTTTAAAAAAAAAAATAAATGGTTAATTAAAATAAAAGAAAAAAGCAATTTAATGATATTAAGCTTGTGTGGAATCCCTTACAAGTTGCTGTTGTTTATTCACTTATAAGAAACAGATCCTTGTAAAGCGCTCCACGGCGCCAGCCCGTTCTCCCCGACAGGAATGAATTTGCTGGGCCTCTAAAAGTTAGACTTCTGCTGACAGAATGAGCAGCCCTAGCAAGATTTTAATCCAATACTGAACTGTTTATAAAACGCTCTTATCCAGTGTACTGTAAGTACTGACCTTCTGTACATACTTCTATTCTGTGTGTCTGTTCATTGTTGTGAACTTGTGTGTGTTAGTGAAATAAATTTTCAGCTTTCATGTTTCAACATAAATAGAACTGTTAAGATTTCCTCCCCTCTTGTTCTAACAAGTTTGGTGGTGATGTGTTGTGAAAAGGTTGACTTTCACTAGCAAGGCAGAAAGACATCACTCTTCTTGTTTCTTAAGGGGAAAACCTCTGCCATTTGCCTTCAAAACCGTATTTTTTACAACTTCACCAATACCAGTGATTTTCCAGATGGCTTTATTTTTAGACAGTATAGAACTTAAATCCCGAGTCAAGAAGATTTATAAAATACAAAACATTTTCTCGTCAGCCGCTTTTGAAGGCAAACATATTCAGTGTCTCTGTTCTGAATAAATCCATTATGGATGTGTCTAGATCCGTCAAAGTATTTATATTTTTCTGCATGAATATAAATATATGCACGTTTTTTATCTAATACAGGACAAACTTGTAATTCTGAATTTGCCCCTTATCCTCCACCATCTACTCCTCCACTCGTTACCTAACTCTCAGGTTTCCCGCGGGGCTGGACGCACTCGCAGCGAGCGGACAACGGCACAGTGAGCTACTGCTTTCCGCCGACGACGTCCGCGCACCGGGGGCAGAGCGTGTCTGAGGACTCGGCGTTGAACTTCCAACAGCGAGGGCATTTCTCTTTGGTAGCTGGCATGACGATCACTTTATACGAAGACTCTTCACGAATATCACCCCCTGTGAGAGGAGGACATGAAGAGTATTTCTGACAGGCTACTCAGCTTGTGTCTCTAGTTCCTGGGAACTTCTTCCCGGGGCAAGCTGGTCAGTACCGCTTCGCCTGCCGCTGCGTGAACAGCCCTGACCGTGGCCTCACAGCCTGGGAGACCCTGAGTGAGGGGAAAGTCGCCGAGTTCCGTATCTCTTCCGGCAGAGCGGCCCTCCTGGCTCTTACTTCGTCCAGGAATAGTTCGGACCAATTACTCTGCCTCTCTAGCTACATAATGGTTTTTAAAAGAGCCAAATTATAGTGACCGCTGCAGTGTTCCCACTTAAAACTTCTTGGTTTGAAAAAAACAAAAATTTCTCCATTAATACTCAGTCTTCAGACTGAAAATGTATAAAGAAAGTTATTTTCTAGCCATTATACAAAGAACGTACATTAACATTTTGAAAAGCAAGTGAGAATCTTTATTACGTGGTCAGTGCTCCTAGGCCTCAGGTTTAAGCTGATGCCCATAAGTTAGCCTCCCGCATCCCGATGGCACCTGCAGACTACGGCAAACACAGGCAGCATCAGCTTTCCTAGAGAACCCGTGTGGTGCTCTGTTAGTGTTACTGGGCCTCCACTTCCATGGCTGCCAGCCCCTGCTGCTGAGAGACCACCGTGGGCATGAGTTCAATAAAGCCTCAAATTTTAAAGATGGCTAAATCTGTTAATGCAGGGTGTGCAAAATAAGCAATTTCAGAACCAGCACCGGGGAAGGACAGGCTAGGCAGTACGAGGGACTGAGTATCAAAGGACAGGAACACAAAAAGTCAACGGGAATGAGTGAGGCCAACGGGCTTCACACACAATGACACCTATCGGTTGTTCACAGGACAGGAAGGAAAGCTCTCTCCTCTCCCTAGGCCTGTGTTCCCCAGATCACCATGCAGGACACTCCTGAGAGCTGGCTTAGACACGGGGTCCAGTTTCCATAGACCGATGTATTCCAAGAACGGATCTGCAGGGGCCCCAGGATTATCACTCAGGGCCGCAGGTCCCTCCCGTTCCTCTGTCCGCCTCCGTACCTTCTAAATTGATCAGGAACGTCCCTTTGTGCTCAACTGCATCTTCAGTTAGTGTTCGTGGATCCTCAGGGAGTAAAGTTGTCTGGGAAGCCATCATTAATTCATTCAACTGAGAGGTGCTGGAAGTCTCCTCGGCTTGTAGCATCTGGGGATGAGCAGAGTTACCATCTCAATGTTTACTGCAAACTGAGGGTATAAAAATAAGTGCTGCAGATTCTTGTGTTCAGGGAGTAGCCCTTTGGTACCAGTAACTCCTAAGCTAACACTATTAAATCAAAGCTAACACTATTAAATCAAAACTAGAATGGAAGGTTTCAAATAAGAATTTCCAGTCACGGAGCACCTGGGGGCACAGTCGGTTAAGTGTCTGACTCTCCGTCTCCGCTCAGGTCATGATCCCACAGTCTGTGAGTTCGAGCCCCACACTGGGCTCTGTGCTGATGGTGTGGAGCCTGCTTGGGATTCTGTCTCTCCTTCTCTCTGCCCTTCCCCAGTTTGTGCTCTTTCTCTCTCTCAAAATAAATGAACTTCAGAAAAAAATTTTTTTTAATTTCCAGTCAACAGGCACCACACTATGCTAGATGCAAAATATTTGTCCCTTATGATTAGAAACCCGGTTCTCAAGCGGCAGGTGGGGGCTGTGATTCCAGCCCAAACCTAGTGGCCTCACAGTCCCGACTTCCTGCTTCCTGACTTAGGAGATGGGTCAAGGTACCACACAAGGAGACCTGCTTTTAGCAACGCAGACCAATGGTGGCAACCGAATTACCCACAGAACTCCTCTGAAGTACAATAAAGTCGGGTGTCTGATAAGAACCTTCACATTTTTCATTGTAATTTTGTCTTCAAAATGAGTTTGTAAGCTAATACAGATACTCCTTTTTTAAAAAGCTCAAAAGAAAATAGATTTAAGGAAATTAATTTGCTTTTAACAAATTCACGTGCTTAGTAATTGATAGACCCAGGACTCCATCATCTGACAGCTACTTCGTGTAATTCCTAAGAACAATACAATTTTTTTTTTTTAATCCCAAAGTTTTGTTCCAATGTAAAGGACCCAAACAGCCTAAGTTTTTTTTTTTTTTAACTTCTTACTCAGAACTAATGAAGCCAAAAGACACAGGGCACGTACGAGAACACCCAGCACTAGGCTGTGTGGCCTTAGATCGATCACGGTTTCAACGGTCCTCAGTTTTCCTGTTCATAAGATAAAGGAGTCTGAGCCTGCCACCTGGTAAATTTTAAAATGTGAGTATCTTACTGAAATTCTCTGCTATGGTCAACAGTCTCCTACACACTAGCTATTTCAAGCCTCAAAATCTTAACGACATTACTCAAAGGTTAAACTGAGCTTACCAACCAAATGAGATGGTCATTTTTCAGAAAACTATGATAGCACTTAAGACTTTAAAAAAATATACTTATGATTGATTCTCTTCTCAAGCATTGGAAGTAGAGAAAAATCTTGAGTCAGTAGGTGAACATAAAAGTCAATCTAGCCAATGAGCCCCTAAGAATCCCAAGAAGAAAATTCTGATGGTCCTTTTGGAAATAAAAATAGGATGAATGCTTTGAGAGAATGCAAGTTGATGCTGGAGCAAATGAATTTTCTTCTGACCTCCTGAGAAAAAGATTTTCTCAGATTTGTTTTAACAAAATTCTCAGAAAACTAAACCCTTAATAATAAATTCTCAATTTCTGTGTACGGGAAACTAATGTCATGGGTTTCTGGCACATCCAAGTAGGCCCGAGGATTTGCATTTCAAAGGACTTTCTTGCCCCTTCCCTGCCCCACTGGTAATGTACACAGCTGTTTAGAAAGAGGGAAAGGAAGCACAGAGAAGTAGGAAACAAAGAATCAGGATAATATCAGGATTACAAGATTTGGAAACCAATACACCTTACTTACACAGAGATTTTTAGAGACCAAATTTCAGGGGAAGCTGTAGGATACGAACATCATTTCCAAAGGTACAAACCACTACTCACCTCTATTATCTCAAAGAGCAGCCCGGGCTCTATCACAATGGTAACCTGGTACTCGGCGGCATTTTTACCCGGGATGCTTCCAAGAAATGAGTCTCTCATTGCACATGCGCCCTCAATTGCTTCCTCTAATCCTGGCTTCTTCCAGATAGAACTTGTTCTAATCCACCCAGTACGAAAAACACTCTTGGGTTCTTTAAAAAAAGAAAAAAAAAAAGGAATTAAAAGGTAAAGTAATTTACATATAGTCATTTTAAACTGTATCTAAAGCTCTAACCATTAAATATTTATTCATGGAAAATAAGAATAGTTATTTATGGTAGATATTATTGGAGCTGCTCTAAATGTTTGCCAAACATTTATATTCATATTTGGAAATTTAAACAAAGGATAAAATATATAGTAAGACCTCAAAGGAAAAAAGGATGCCAGGAAGAAAATAAAATAGAAAACAAACCCAATATTAACAGTAGTTAGTTGTCTTTGGATAATAAGGTTATGAGTGACTTTTTCTCTTTTTAAATTTCTATAGTTGCTAATTTTCTATAAGCTTGCTAATTACCAATCAGAGGGAAAAAACCATTATAAAATATTCACTAAAGGCTCCACACTCTGTTTTAATAAAATCCAAAATACATTTCAGACATTTATAAAGGTGTTTAAGAAAAACTGACTGCGGTAGTGTCAAGCTGCCAGGACGTTTCAGAAAGCTCTCCGTGGTGGCCTGAAGGCCGTTCCCACACCCATCGCACTCGGCTCCAAACAAGTGCAGAGACAACCGAAGGACCAAGACGCGTCCTGCCGCACACACTCACAGAAGACGGCAGAGCGACCCCACCCGGAGCAGGTACGACCAAGGTGCCTTCTCGGCAAGGGTCTCTCTCGTTCTGAGAACAAACCACGTGCTCCTTACCTTTGATGTAAGGTACGTGCTGGAATACCTCTTCGGCCAGGTGAGGAAGAATGGGAGCAAAAGAACGAACCAGCACGTCCAAGATTTCAGCTAACGCGGTCTGGCAGGAGCGCCGTCTGGGGTCGGCTATGCTCTCACAGTAGAGCCTGGACGAGGACAAAGTGGGGCGGGGGACATGTTACAGGTACAGAGGGTTCCTCCTGCAGTGGCTCTTGCTCTGGCTCTAACCACTTTCCGATCGACTGACGAGGCAGATGTCCCACCACCTGACTTACTGATCAACCCCCTGTTCCACTTCGCTCCTTCCTGGTGTGCTCTCCTCCCCCCGCCCCCCCAGCAGCGCTGCGTCTAGTCCTGCTGCAGAGAGACGGCAGCTGGGACCTAGACTACTGTGTTAAAGAACAACTGATACGTTAGCCGACGGTATTCGTCCTAGTGTGTTCAGAGGACTGGGGGTCACAATCCCCGTGCTCACGGGTCGGGGCTGACACCTCACGGCGGCCTACTTGCTGCTGTCAAGGAAGACTAAGCACCAAGCCTTCCTCTAAAAGGTATTACTGATCTTACACAATGTTCTTATGTTAACAGTTGCTTGTATATTTCTCTCTCCTCAAAACTTAGGAACTCCTCTGAGAGCAGCTATGTTCATTACCTCCTATGAGCACCTGTTAGTGAGCACTTACTTTATCAAAAACAGCTCAAAGCACATTCCTTATATGATCTCTTTTCATAATCACATTTTGAGACTGTATCATCCCTAACTCAAGAACCCAACTTCCTAATAACTGCACGGGGCCGCCACCTTGCTCACCACTCTACACCCAGCACCTGTCAAGCAGAGTAGACACTCAAGAAATATCTGAAGTGCAGTCCCACATACCGGTCTTTGATGATGCTGAAATAAAAGTTCGAGAGTTCTCTGGTATAAAATGCTCGTAACAGCCGAACAACTTTTCCAAAATCGTACTGTTTATATGAATCGGTAATCTAAGGAACGAAAGCCAAAACAAATTTGGAAGTTGGAAAAAGCAAATGAAAATTTAAGTTCGCATGAGCAAAATGTGTTCCTTTTCAAAATCTGTTCAAAGGCAGACAAGTACAAAACGGGAGAAGTGCAGGAGTGACTGAGGATCCTTCCAACATTTCTGGATTATCAACTTTGACTATCCTCAGAAAAATACCCAATATTCTACTCTGGAAACTACAAAAGAACACTCATCAAAGGAATCAGGTGTTTTGTTCTGAATATTTAGTTTTGAGACATGAATATTTAGTTTTGAGACACGAATATTTAGTTTTGAGACACAGAGAGACTAAGCATGAATGAGGGAGGGGCAGAGAGAGGGAGACACAGAATCTGAAGCAGGTCCCAGGCTCTGAGCTGTCAGCAGAGCCCAACGCAGGAGTCCAACCCACAAACCACGAGATCGTGACCTGAGTCCGAGTCAGAAGCCACCAGGTGACCCGGAAATCAGGCTTTAAATGATGAAACACACTATTTTAAAACAGCAGAGACTATCAGTTACCAGTGTCCCCTCATCTGCGCCTGAAAAGTAAAACTGGGCAAACACCTGAAGGGATGCTTCTAACTCAGGGTGTGTGGAAGCAACCGCATTTCCAAGTTCTGAGAAAACACAAGTCATCTGTTTATATAGAGATGAGAGACTATCTTATGAAACACATAGGAATAGTTGTTTGTCAGTTCTATTCTTTGAAGGGTGTATCTGCAGATAAAATACAGCTCTACGTTTTTCTTTCTTGTTGGAGAAATACTGAAGGCTGATCTCGAGAGAAGAATGTGATTTTAGGGGAAGTCTGGGCCTACGGTTTCCAGCAGGTACTGTGAGTACCTTGAAAAACCACGAAAGAAATCCTAAGACTTCACTACCAAAGTCAGCCTAAGAACGTGTGGGCTCACCACGTGTAACTCCTCCAGTGCAACGGTTACTGTTTCTAGTAACGTCTGTTCCACTTGCACGCAGCTCCAATCTCAACATTCAACAGGGCTGATACTTCTATTTTCCAAAGGTTTATTAGTTCGTACTTACCTTGTTTGCTAAATCCTGCAGTAAGTGTAGCATATACTGGTCTATGACATACATATTGTTAACAGGAATGGAGTCTGTTTCTGGGTTGAAACCAGCGATATTTCCCAAAAGAAAGCGGAGTGTATTCCTAAGCTATTGAGAAAAAATATGTAGTCAAAAAATGTGATCCTTCAAGTCTTACTGAAAAGTTATTTTATTTTTCTATAGTTTTTATCCAGCTCAAGTGACTTTTTTAATGGATTTATACATATACATACAAACATATATATATATCATTCCTAAATGAGACTACAAATGCCAAAACCCAGACTCCAATTTCGATAGCCCAGTTTACGGACACCAGCTCTGGAATTGACACATGACGACTGAATTTTCACTGTATTTCTTTATAACCTTATAAAGGCAAATCCCCTTTCAGTGGCCTAGTGTGTTCATCCATACAGGTAAGAATGTTATTTTCACCTGATTCACAGGCAAAAATAAATGGAATAAATGTGCAAGGTTGTAGAGCACACAAAAATATATAAAATTAATATAATTTTGTAGTATCTTATGCCAGGTTATGTTTTATAAAGTATAAAAGACAGTATATAAGATTATCAGGACTACATGATATTTTTAAACACTCACACGCGGAAACTTATTTTCACTGTTTTGAAATGCCAAATAACATGTATTCCATTTAAAAAAAAAGTTATTTAGCTAACTTTTTATTCAGAAATAGGAAGAACAACAACTCTGACCTTGCTGATATCATCTCTGGCAGCAGTAAGGGCAGACGGACCAATGGTCACTTCAGTGAAGACGTTGGACTCCGCCACCCACCAGCGGAGGACATCAGCACCATAGGGAGGCTCTTTGCTGTGATCCTTTCAGCAGAGGGAAAAAACACTTTAACGTATAAACGGCTTTCGATTCTCATTAGGTGAACAAATCCTTCAGCTATTCTTCCTCCAAAATATGTGAGCACAACGTGAGCATAAAATACGCCTGCACTAACCATCTCAGAAATCAGCCCTGTCTGTAAACCAACACTGGGAAAAAGTGTGCTCTGCAGCGCTGTTCCGTGCAGGGATGTGGGCATTTGTGTATACATCCTTCTGTTACTGCCGGGGTCGGGGCAGGGCCCTGACGCCTCGGTGATGGTGGGTAGGGTGCTCCCTGGCCACTCCTTACACAGAGCAGGGGTCACTGGACATTAGAAGGGCGGTACAAAGCCAGAGAAGTAAGGGGTGTCTGGGTGGCTCTGTCAGTTAAGTGTCTCTTGATCTCAGCTCAGGTGTTGAGGTCATGAGTTCAAGCCCCATTCTGGACTCTGTGCTGGGCATGAAGCCTACTTAAAAAAAAAAAAAAAAAAAAGCCAAAGGAGTAAAATAACAGGCAATTTCTTTTCTGAGAGCAACTCCAAAATAAACTAAACTATTAGCAACCCCAGATGTGATGTTCATTAATGACCTGCTGTAAGGCACAGAATTTCCGAGAATAATAATGAAATATGAATTGCAATCTCAATGTTTTCTTACAGTTTCCATTGAACTGTAAATTTTTATTGTTTTTTTTTTAAATAAATTTTTACAAATTTTGAAGTTCAATTAAAGAAAGGGATATCGTGGTTCAGGACCCAGTCAGAGACTCAGACCTGAAATGAGTCAGCAGGGCCACAGCTCAGGCCTTCCCTTTCTCATTAAAATCATATATTACTTAAGAGTCGAGATTTAAAACACAGTAAGGCACCTGCTATCAGCAGGAAAGATAGTTTTCTATTTTTTTTTTTTTACATTGAAGTAACTACATTAAAGATTTTGGCTGCCAACTTAAGAACCTTAAATCAAAAATAAAAAGAATTTTTAGAGAACCACCTACCTGCCCTCCATTGATGACCACGTCAGGATCAATGACATTGCCGAGAGACTTGGACATCTTTTCTCCCTTTTCTCCGAGGGTAAATCCATGAACAACCACTGTCCTATGAAGACAAATCAGCTACTATGATGACCCAGCTCTAATGACCTTTTTGAAGATCACTTGTAGTTTAAAAAGCTTGGCCAAAAACCCAGGATTTTTCTTGACAGATTATGAAAGCTTTTCTTGAAAGTCTAATTCTCAGCTGCTTATCTGCCATGACTGTTAGATGGTAAGCTCTCTACTTATACAGAGAATTACTTCTTTGAGAGAGAAAGAGCACAAGCAAGCAGGGGAGAGGGGCTGAGGGAGAGGAGAAAGGAAATGCCAGGCCGGCTCCACACTCAGCAGGGAGCCCCACACAGGGCTTGATCCCATGACTGGGATTGGGACCTGAGCCAGAATCCAGAGTTGCATGCTTAACCGACTGAGCCATCCAGGTGTCCCATACATAGAAAAATTTTATGCTTACATTCACTATACAAATATTTCCTGAGCATTTATGATGATGTCTCAATTTTGGTCATTAAAACTAACCAGAAATAATGTCTTATTATGTAATCTTATGTCTTAAAAAAGCAGGTTATCACTTCAAAACATCTTCAAAAAGACAATTTGAAAAAAACATATCTGCTGTTCTATTGACTTAATTTTTTTTCTTCACATTTATTTTTGAGAGACAGAGCTAAAGCGGAGGAGGGACAGAGAGAGAAGGAGGCACAGAATCCGAAGCAGGCTCCAGGCTCTGAGCAAACATTCAGCACAGAGCCCGATGTGGGGCTCGAACCCACGCACTGTGAGATCATGACCTGAGCCGAAGTCGGACGCTTAGCTGACGCCACCCAGGCGCGCCTCTACTGGCTTGTAAAAGCATGTTGTAGTGGCGTCTGGCCCCGTCAGGGAGAGTGCCACTCCATCTCAGGGCTGTAGGTTCGAGCCCCATGTTGGACATAGAGACTACTTAAAAAAAAATAATACAATCCTTAAAAAATAAAAAAATAAATAAAATAAAAGCATGTTATACAAGAAACTTTCACATGTAAATTGTTCTGGGATGGGTTCTCACTGTAAGACAGTAAAAACCTTACGCTATTCAAAAATTTTTCTGATTATCTATATACTTTGAATAAGGAAAATCAATTATCTGTAACTTAATACCTAATTTAACAAAACTCATTACAAGAATGTTTGTTCAGTTCATTAGCCACTTGCGGATATTACAGATATACAAACATGTGACCTCAGGCCGTCTTCCATCAACACAGAGTACCATTCTCTACGTTCTTCCACGTCACGTCTCCCTGTATTTCAAGATCTAGCCCTTCGGAGATTTCCCCACTCCTCCAGTCACTGCTGATTTTTCTTCTGGTGGGAATGACAGTCTGTATCAGTGACAAGACTTCTCCGTATTGTTGTCTTCTTTCTCTCTCTTTTTTTTTTTTTCCCCTTTTCACTCAAACTTCTCTCATGAAACAAGAGACTGAGCTAATAAAGGAGGTGTTTTGTCTTACCCAGGCATAACTCAGGGACACTACAGGTTTGGCTCCAGAGTCGTGATAAAACTAGTCAAATTAATTTTTTTATTTAGTGTATATAAAAGTTACATCTACACTATTGCAGTCTATTATGTATGCAAAAGCATTATGTCTAAAAAGACTACGCACATATCTTAAGAAATCCTTTAGTGCTAAAAAATGCTAAGTATCACCTGCGCTTTTAGCAAACTGCAACGTCCTTGCTGGGGGAGGCTCCGGCCTCGACGCTGACAGCTGCTGACGGTGAGGGTGGCTGGGGCAATTTCTTAAAGACACACAACAGTGAAGCCAAATGCTGCCTTTCACCTACGACCTCTCTGCAGCGCAGGATACTTTACACCGTTTTACCCACAGGACACCTACTTTCAAAACTGGAGCCCGTGCCCTCAAGCCCTGCCGCTGCTTTCCTCCTAAGCTGACGTGATCCTCCGAGTCCTTCACTGTCTTTCCACAATCTTCACAGCCTCTTCTCCGGGAGCAGATTCCATTGCACGACAGCACCTTCTCTGTTCGGCTGTCAGCAGCTCCGCACGTGGGTCATGAGGCCGCAGGTTCAGGCCCGTCTTCAGGCTCCACCTGTGATCCTACTTCGCCCGCCGTTCCCACCACGGCTGCAGGCACTACGTCCCCGCAGGGCCCGGGCCTTCCACGCGGAACATTCGCACCATCGCGAGGCACAGCCGTGCGGGGCCCGGCGCACAGCTGCCCGGCACAGGGCTGGCACCAGGCCCAGGCCGGCACAGGGCTGGCACGGGTCCTCACGGCACAAGGACGCACTTAGCTCGGCTTCAACACTTACTTAAAAGGCGCTTTTTTCCTTGTTGCCACGCTCGTTAGTAAAGAAGACTGAAACCAACCACCAAGCTGGTCTTTTCCTTCCAAGTACAAATCTGCTCTTTGGTCAGTACCTCAAAAATAAGTATTAAAAAAAAGAGAGAGAAATTTAAGTTAATTAAAATAGGAAAATGACAAGAAATATGTATCGAACTGTTAAAATCATCAAAGTTATTTATTTCTTGTATCATGCGCCACCTCACAGTGACAATCAGTCACCTGAACTATCACCCTCACTGCCCACTGATTAATCAAGAGAAAGAATCAACACTGGAGTTTGATCTCCTAAACTAGAACTAACTAAAACACTCCCTAAATTAGGGACTGACTGGGATGCCTGTGTGGCTCAGTCGAGCATCTAACATCAGCTCAGGTCATGATCTTGCAGTTTGTGGTTCGAGCCCCACATTGGGCTCTCTGGTGTCCATGCAGAGCCTGCTTCAGATCCTCTCTCCCCCTGTCTCTCTGTTCCTCTCCCACTTATGCTCTTCTTTCTCTCTCAAAAATGATAAACATTTAAAAATTTTAAAAGTGACTGATTAATAATTACCAATATCAATATTTCCACTTAAGTCTCTCATGAAAATGAGCATCTGATAACTTTACGGTAACTCATGATTCTCACATTTACTCTATAAGGTAGGTATTATCATCATCCCCATTTCACAGATGATGGGTGAAACACTGAGATGTTTTGTAACTTGTCCAAGTTTCTGGAGACAGTAAGCAGTAGAGAGGGATTCTGAACCCAGACAATCTGGCACTGGAATACATTTAACCAAGAAATTAATCAGAAAAAAGAGTCTTTTTTTAAAAGACTTTAAAAAGGGCAAGTGATTAACTTCTAATTTGACAATGACGCTGTCAAAGATGGACAAATGATAAAAAAGCCATGTGAGCTAGAGGCTGGGGTGAGTGATGAGGGGTCGGGTAGGAGGGATGAATGCAGAGCAGAGGATTTTAAGACAGTGACAATACTCTATGTGATACTATCCTGATGGTACATGTCCCTTACACATGTGTCCAAACCCGTAACATGTGTGACACCCACAGTGAACCGTTAACGTAAACTGCGGACTTTGGGTGGTCATGATGTGTTGCTGTAGGCTCACCTACTGTCACAAACGTCCCACTCTGGTGGGGGATGCAGATAAGGAGGGGAGGATGTGCATTTGTGGGGGCAGGAGGCATATGGAAAATCTCTCTACCTTCCTCTTAATTTTTTTAAATGTTTATTTTGAGAGAGACTATGCAAACAGGGGAGGGACAGAGAGAGAGAGAAAGAGAGGGAGGGAGAGCAAGAACCCCAAGCAGGCCCAGCATTGTTAGTTCAGAACCCAACACGGGGGCCCAAACTGACAAACTGTGTGAGAGATCATGACCTGAGCCCAAACCAAGAGCTGGACACTTATTAAATAGCTGAGCTACCAGGTGCCCCAGATCTAATCAGAGATGCCCATAGAGTTTTTTGGTCAAAGGACAGAAAACCACTCCGAAGCTTTTCATGCATAATGCAAAAATCCTTCCATTTGGTACGTTTGTGCCAAAATACATTTCAACAGCAGTGTACACGAGGGGAGGAATGGTGTCAATTTTTTTCTGCCTATTTTTTACTCTTCTTTCCTCTCTTTCTTCCCTAAATAGACAGTTAAGTAAAAGAAAACATTAGAAATAAACTTGGGTATTGTAACATTCTAGGAAAAATAGCAATTAACCATGAGGCAAAAGGTTAATATTTCTATTACAGTAACTTTCTCTCTTAGGAAAATTCTTTTTTTTTTTTTTAATTTTTATTTATTTTTGAGAGACAGAGAGAGACAAAGCATGAATGGGGGAGAAGCAGAGAGAGAGAGGGAGACACAGAATCTGAAGCAGGCTCCAGGCTCTGAGCTGGTAGCACAGAGCCTGACGCGGGGCTCGAACCCACAACTGTGAGATCATGACCCGAGCCAAAGTCAGAAGCTTAACCAACTGAGCCACCCAGGCACCCCTCTCTTAGGAAAATTCTAAAAATTATAAACTATTCAGTACCTCTAAGATTATGACTTAGGGATGGCAGTAAATAAAGAATAAACTAATTACAGTGCTTAAAAAAAAAAAAAAAAACAACTCTCAAGGCAAAATGAGCCAGAAAAATCAAGTAGTCTCTAATTTCATTACTAACTTTAACTTAGCTGAACTGATAGAGTTTGGGCAAGATTACTGTATTTAAGAAGGCAAGCTGTAGAACCAGCACAGCACATATTTACCAAACTACTGCTTAACCAATGTAACACTTGAAGATAATTTAAGCCAAAATTAATTTGTAAAAAATGTTAAAATATATTAATTTTTAAAATCAGGCTATTTTAAAAGTATCATCTATGCTCTTAAAAAGGTGATCTTTTAAAAAAAAAGTCCTTTGTAAATCTAAACTGTAAATACAGTTTCTCCTTCAAAAAGTGATCTTTTTTCTATTTACTTTGTTTGTCTTTGTTACAAAGACCAAGAGAAACGAAGCGGACTAAGTATTTTAAACCACAAGTCACTTCACGGGGACGGGTACACAAGCCGGGGCACGCGCAGACAGGGGGCGTTCCTTTGCACTACGAAGAATGAGCTACCGAGCCAGGAAAAGACACGAAGGAACCATGCATGCGAAGTAAAAGACGTCGATCCGAACAGCTGCGTACTGTGTGCCTCCAACTCTATGACATTCTGGAGAAGTCACAGCTATGGAGAGGAAAGAGGTCGCGGCTGCCAGGGGTCAGCTGGGAAGAAGGGAGGACCAGGTGCAGCAGATTTCTAGTGCAGCGAGGCTACTCTGTGTGACACCACGGCGCTGGGTACATGTCACGGTGCATTTGTCCGAACCCGCAGGGCGAGCCCTGATGTGAACCATGGGCGGTGGGCGATCGGGGTGTGTCACTGTAGGTCCATCAACAGTGACTGATATACCACTGCCCTGTGGGGTGAAGGCAGGGGGGGGTCTGGGGGAAGGGAAGCATAGTGTACAGGATCTCTGGAATTTCCTCAAAAACGGTTCTAAAAAATAAAATTTACTTAAAATTTTTGAAAAGCATTCTTTTTAAGTCACTGCAATAATTAATGCCTTTGGTAAATGTTTAAAGAATGCTTTAGAAATGATTCACTTAAAAATGCCATTCCCTCTCAGAAAGGATTCAAGTTTCAGTTTAAGTACCACTGACCTTGAACTCGCAATGAAAGAGGTACTTGACCTGGTGTTAAAATTCATAAGCCAAATCTCTTTCACTGTTGTAAAACTTGTCAGCGAAAAATAAAACCAGTTACGTATGCTCTAATCACCAAATTCATCTTACTGATGAAGACTGGTAGCTAACTTAAACTCAAAATCAAGTTTATTTTATTTTGCAGTAACGTACTCTGAGGGAAATAAGCAGACACTGAAGCATTTATTACAATTAATGTAAGCATTTGAGAATGAAAAGTAAAACAACCCTTCTCAGGAAAGCCTTCGCTCCCTTGCTCTTTCTCTCTTTTAAGGCAAGTTTGCTTTATGGCTTTTCAAACTACGAATTCACTTAGTATCTTGGCTCTTGCCCACTTCCTTCTTTCTCCCCGTCTTTTGAAAATATTTTATTAAAAAAGAATAAATGCTCGGAGGTAGATAGGATAACATACAAGCCAATTAATCTAATTCTTACTGACTAACCTCACACCATGCTTGACTGACTGATTTAGAGGAAGAGGAGGAAGAGGAATGCGACACCTCAGGAAAAGGAGAAACTACAGTCTAACATGAGTCGTGTCTCGTGCATTTATCTGTGAACGTAGCATATTTAAGTTCTGGCAACATACATGTTTAAATGACAAATCAGTTTTCCTTCTCTGAATTAATTATCTACACATGACAGAAAAAAATGGTTTACTGCTTAAATGCAATTTTACCACTACCTTCATTTAATAAAGTATTTCTTTTGCAAATATTTAGTTACAAACATCATCAACTAGAAGGAACAGAACTATACTTCTATCAGCACCACGGACAGCAGCACAGAAAGGTTTCAATGAGTTTTCATGCCGTTTAACAATATCTCTAAGTAGAACATGTCCTTGCTAAGCAGAAACCACTTCTGAAATTAAAATGCAACAACGCTCGGAGCAGCAATTCTCATCAAGGTCAAAAAGATTAATAAACTCTGAAATATATAAACACGATTTTGCACATGGCGCACTCTTGTTGAAATTCAGGAGGTCGCCCCAATGTGGTAGGAGATAAGTAACTCTTCTCCCTATTTATGACACTACTTCCTCCACCTACCTTATGTAGTGGTCCTTGCTTATATTTTCAATATAATTTAGGAAAACAAAATAATTAAACTTGTAGTATGTTCTCTTAGATGTGGTGGGAGAAACATAAAATAATAATTCTGAAAATTGTAAGATTTTAATATGTAATTTATACATGGCCATTATGAATTACTATGTACATTTTAGCTGTAATACAGAGGAAACATGAATTTACATGGACAAATTTCCTAAGGTATTAGAAAGGGCCAAATGAACATATTTACCCACCAGGAATCAGATGTATTCCCTCTCAGTAGTAAGGCCTCAGTAAAACTTGGGGCCAATCCCTTTCAATCCCGTAATAGTGGCCAGATGCAAAGATAAGCTATTTTCCCACATTCTCTCACTCCAGAAAGCAAAATCTCTTGGGCCCAGGTTGGCATTTAGCAGCAGTGTGAAGCAGCGTCTGATCCATCCCCACCTCGTTCCTGGCTTTAACTTCACAGCGATGGTGGGCGTTACTCCGTTTTTCCTCTGCTCTTCACTGGGTGTCCTTAAGGATACAGTCTTAAGCAGCAACACACAACCTGGAATGTGCGCCTTCTCCTCCTCCTCCCATCCACCGCCCACCTGGTCTCTCCCTTCCCTCTATTCAGTGAGTCAAGTGTGTGCCCTGTAAGTATAGAATTAGTCAGCTGCCTGTGTAGAGGGGGAAAGAGCTGTGAAAAGACAAGGTCGTATAAGAAAACTGAGAATCAGAAAATAGGGTACCTGAGTCCTAGTCTGACTCTAAACTATGCAACAATCACCTAATTTGGCTCTACTCTAATCTCATTTCCTCTTTTGAAAAATGATGGGGGTCAGACCATTTCAATGATTTCTAAACTTCACAGAGCTAATACCTTGGGTTGTTAAGTGTGTCAAGAAAAAGAACTGGTTGAGAGAAGGAAGAAATTTCCATTTTTATCCACCTTATGTATTGTGGATTTCATTTGGAAAAAAAAAAAAGTTTTGACATCTTTGGGTTAAGTGATCTCCAAGAGCCTTAAAATCGTATTATCATAGATTTCCTTCCAAATAAAGAAAAAAAAAAAACTCTCCGCTTTCCTCTGAATAACTTTATAGGTATATAGTAGGTATATAATCCATTATTTAAAATTACCTGGAAGAACACAAGACCATGACGTCCCGCTGTCAAACCAGATGTCCAAAATATCCTGACCAGGCACATACTCCAAGGCATCAGGACCACCGACCTCGTAAGACAGTGTGAAGACATTTTAATTATTCAAAGATCACAATATGTACAATAAAAAAGCCAAAAGAAAAAGTCTCAAGAGAATAAAATGATGGGGAGCCTGGGTGGCTCAGTTAGTTTAGGATCCAATTTTTGATTTTGGCTCAGGTCAGGATCTCATGGTTCATGAGACTGAGCCCTGTGTCAGGCTTCATGCTGACAGCACAGAGCCTACTTAGGATTCTCTCTCCTTCTCTCTGTGCCCTTCCCCGCCCCAAATAAATTAAAAAAAAAAAAGGAAAAGCAAATGCTTACAACCATTAAATTCACATTTTAAATGCAATTTAGAACATTTCTAAGTATTTTGCAATTTAGTTCAACTGCCTCACTTGCATGTGATTGTGGCCAATTGATTATACACTTACTAACATAAACTGTTTTCATTTCTTGGAATAATCTTCTAACTTGGATTTTGTTCATGTGTGACGGAAGCCATCAACTTCAATGCAGATCCTACAAAACCCTGATGTACCAAGTTAGGCACCGCTCTCCAGTCGTGAATACCTACATCTGCTGAGTCAGCTGAACCTGCTAAAATCAATCTTGGCCCTCAGTCAGTAACCAAATAACCTTCCTACTCTACTGCTATTATTAAACACCAAGCTTCTACGGCTAGGCAAAAATGCCTCCTCTCAAACTACACCAGCTCCTAATTTATAGCAAAATAAACTCATTAACTTTACACGATGACAGAACTACTTTGCAATTCTCAAGAATCCCTCATGTTTTCATTTAAGTCACCCAACACACACAAAGGCTCTTAAATATGCGCAGAAATTCACCTGAGATAAGACTTCCTGCGGAAGGAGCTGCTCAGGGGGATGAGTCCACCAGACGTCACTGCCATGTTGCTCCACTAGCTTACTGATATGCTCAGTGGTCTGGCTGTGTGAGGAGGGAAAAGGCGGAATGGCTCAGTTAACTATAGGGAAAATACTGAACATTTTAAAATTAAGAATTAGCTAAAAAAGAAAGAAAGAAAAAGAACAGTTATTTTCCAATATCCACAAAATATTTTTTCCTATCTTTTTCTCCAGATGTTAGCAGTATTATCTTCAATTACTTGTTTACTTGGCTGCAGCTGTCATCTTAAATTCAATATAAATAAAATCCAATTGATCATATCTACCCCTTAAAAAAAAAAAAGACTGATATGCCTGTTTCAGTTACTGATTTCCCCATTTCTACCTATTTTCTATCCAGGTACCTGTATTCAAAACCTCCTAATTCTCTCCCTGCCCTCCAATGTCTGCCCAAATTAAGATACCACTTGTCATCTACCTTTGAAATATTACTCAGATTTTTCTTTGTTCTGTTCTCACTGATACTGTATTAGTCAACTCTCACTGCTTCAAATACTAGACTGATTCAGTGGTCTGACTTTCCCCCTCTTCTCATCTCTTTAAATGAAATGACCTAGCTTTGACACACTGTATTCCTAACACTGCTTTTATCGTAACGAAACCTCCAACACTTATAGGACGGAGTCCAAATCCGCCTGTATAAGAGGCAATGCTGCACTAGAGCACGAACTTTGACAAGAGATACCCGGCTTGTGTCCTGACTCACACACGACAACGCACAAGCGCTATAGCTTCACGTATGACCAGCAGAACTTACTCTAAGTCTCAGTTGTTCCTCTGTTAAGGAGAATATAATTCATTTATTCAAAAATATTTATTGAGAACCTCCAATACCTTAGAGACTGCTCTAGGAACTGGAAATTGCCGTTGATAAGGCAGGTAAGATTCCTGCACTAATGGAACTTACACGGTAGCGATCCTAGATATCTCCCTCAGAATGCTGTGTAAACGAATTAAGATGATGCATGAAAAACTTAGCACAGAGCCTAACATACAGTAAAAAGCCAATAAATCCATATCAAATGAATACTGAAATTGACAATATCTTTGGGAAAACAGTTATAAATTATTTGAAAATTAAACTCGGGAAAACTTACACTACATTATGTTCAGGAATAGCATGCTTTTAACTTATTATCACAGCTTTACTGACATTACAACTTCCTCCAGTTGCTTTCCATGGGTCAGGGTACATGTAATGGTCACGAGCATGGACCTTAAAACCAGACAGCTTTGGTTTCATTCTTGGCTCTACCACTTACTACTTATGTGATCCTGAGCACAGCACTTAACATTTCTGTATCTGTTTTGAAGATGCAGATAATAATAGTATCATCAAGATGGCTATTAAGGATATTAATTAAGTTTATATATAAAATGCCTAGAATAATGTCTGGCACATATTAATAAGTATTACATAAGCATTAGCTCTTATTCAAACTGATTTTGTGAAGTCAGATAAATATAGAGAGTAATTTTGTTGATCAAACACTAAATCACAAATCCATGTTAGTACTTACAGATTAAGACACACATACAAAAGCTAACTTTAGAATCATCCTTTCCACCATATTCCATTAATGCTAGAAACTAAGAATTAACTGCAAGCCCATGAGAGTCAGTGGAAATAGAAAGAATAGTGAATAGGAAAAGCTCTACATTCTTTAAAATTTTTTAATGTTTATTTATTTATTTTTAAGAACTAGAGAGCGTGCGAGCAAGCACACACAAGCACAGCAGGGGAGGGACAGAGAGAGGGAGAGGGAGACACAGAATCTGAAGCAGGCTCCAGGCTCTGAGCTGTAAGCTCAGAGCCCAACAGGGGACTTGAACCCATGAACTATAAGATTATGACCGGAGTCAGAGTCGATGCGTAACCAACTGAGCTACCCAGGCACCCTGAAAAGCTTTACATTCTTAATCTGGATCTGCTTCTTATTAATCATGACTGTGCAAGGGCAAATCACCTACCTCTCTGGGTCTGAAAATTCACAGATAAAATGTTTATAAAAAAAATTATGGTAGAAAGTAAAAATCAAATGAGTAGGACAAATTATTAGATAGGCTCAAAAAACTGAAATTTGAAATACCGAAGTTGGTATAGTAGGAAGGATAAAATGAAAAAAGTATACTATTATCAGCATCTATTTTAAAGAAATTACAAATAACAAACGTTAAAATGGGCACAAGTCCATATTTCCTCCAGTCATACACTTTCGATGGACTTTAACAGTAAAGATAAACTTTTGTGATAGGAGACCATAAAAACTTTGTGCAATACCTAGTTATATGACAATATTCAGTTACATATTACTTTTTTATATAGTTTGCACAGAACATTTTACCAGTTAAGAAAATATGAACATACTATAAAAAAAATCTAAATAACCTAATGTTATTTTTCTAAAAGGACAACTTCTAAAGAGATACTAGCAGAGTACATTTACACATTCCCAATTACAGTAGATATGAGGTTTGTACCAATTCTGAAATTTTCATAAAATAATTCTAAATATGAATGTCATTTTGACTTATTTTTACAATGTTGTCATTAGACTGCAATTTCAGGTAAATGGTAAAATAAAACAGCAAAATAGTTTCAAATGTGTTGTAAATAAATAGGTTAAAAATAACAAAACTAAAAGCAAATAGTTAAGATTTCTTATTTGGAAATATGGTAGTGGTACTAGGATTAACATTATCAATCAAAATAAAAGCATCTGTGTATACCATTGTACTTTTCAAAGCAGTTTACAAGCACTTTTTTTTTTTAAAGTTTACTTATTTGTGAGAGAGAAACACAGAGTGTGAGTGAGGGAGGGGCAGCGAGAGAAGGAGACACAGAATCTGATGTGGTGCCGGAACTCACGAACCATGAGATCATGACCTAAGCCAAAGCTGGACGCTCAACTGACTATGCCACCCAGGCGCCCCCACAAGCACTACCTAATTAGATTCATAGAAAACCATATTTAGCAGCTCCTGACAGATACACTGCTCCTGCCTGGGGTTCCTCAAGTCATGAGACTAAGTAAGTAGTAAGTAACACAGGTAATGACAGGCCTGAAAACCATCTCCTAAGTCACGGTTCCATTCTCTTTTTACCTCTCCATTCAGCTTCTCTAACTCCTCTATAAAGACAAGCACTTTAACTGTGAATTCACCCTCGCGTTCTCTGCGGTTTGCTAAGCAAAGGCGACGAAGACTCTTGTCACCCATTCGGAATGAGGCCCTCAGCCCGAGAGGCGGTGAGGGAACAGGGTGGCCTCAGGAGACTCGTGTGCTGACAGAACACGCACCGAGTCCAAAGACCAGATTCTCCTGTGAATTATTAGATACTGATAGGAACACATCATACTACTTTTCTGAGTTTCAGTCTCTTCGAACACTGGGAACAGCTGTCGGAAAGAAGGCCGTACGAACCCTACAATTACAGATGACGCGGATCCATTTTAGAAGACCAAATTCACTTCTAATGCAACCACCTTCTCTTTTTTTATATCCTTAAATAGGTAATTCAATGAGGTTTTAAAATGATAACTAAAATTACTAAACAATAAAGAAAGAGTCCCATTTTGGAGCTGTCAAGTTACTAAGGCAACTGTCAAGTCCCCCCCCAAGTTTAGTCAACCATCACTAGTCTAAAATTAACAGTTTTGTTACATCTTCCTATAAAGATTAGTAATTCACTCACATAATTTTTAACTGTAAAAAGCATTTTATATACACCTTATTTGCAAATATACTTTTAAAAAAACTCATAAGCCTCTGTTTCAGTGAGGAAGAAAGTCTGAGTTTTTCTTTTAGTTTCCCTAATACTTATTAAAAATGACAAAACCACACAATGTCATCTACACTAATGAAAATAATCCAGCAGCAGTCAATTTTTAAAACTAATTTCAAAAAAGCTGTCATAAGTAAAACTACATTTTTAAGAAAATAAACCAATATTTTCCCTCATAACATATGCATATGAATCCGGACAAAAGAAGAATTTTTTCAATGTATTCAAAAGAAATATGAAACATTTTACTTTTTTTTTATGTTTATTTATTTTTGAGAGACAGAGAGAGACAGAGTGTGAACAGGGGAGAGGCAGAGAGAGAAGGAGACACAGAATCTGAAGCAGTCTCCAGGCTCTGAGCTGTCAGCACAGAGCCCAACGTGGGGCTTGATCTACAAGCTGTGAGATCATGACCTGAGCTGAAGTCAGATTCTGAACTGTCTAAGCCACCCAGGCGCCCCAGAAATATGACACAATTTAAAGAGGGAAGAGAAGCAGCTCTGCCTCAAGTAATAGAGCAAATCTCATTAATATTTAGAGCAAGACTTGCTTCCCTACATCATGAAATATAAAAATATCATGAGCCAAATATACTTTAATAAGCATTATTTTCTGCAACTCAGTTCTGTCTTGAGATCTTAGAACACTACATTACGTGTGTTTCTGAAAACAGGAAAGAAGCTAAGGACAATTCTGGAGCTCGAGGACAAAAACTGAACAAAATTTTTGATAAACAAGAATACAGACTTCAAAGACAACACCCTCACAATCCAAACAAATCAAAATTTAAGTGTCCAGATTTGGTACCACAAAGAACTTTCTCTTGACTTGTATTCTGAAGCTCTGAATGATATTAAAAAAAACTGTGGCAGAAAATTTTAAAAACACATTTTTCAGTAAAAATAAACCTAACACTGGCAACATACAAACTTGAGGTAACTATCCTGGATTGTGAAGTAAAGACAGATTTCACATTATTAGTTCAAACACAATCTGGAAGGATAACCTGGAAAACAAAAACAAAAACAAGTGAACGCGACACTAGTGCGTGAAGGGCAGTCGTTAGAAAGGAAGTCGTTAGCGCGCTGTGGCAAAAACCTAGAAAAGGCCCAGTGTCCCTGGGGGGCTGCACGGCCTGGGTTCTCATGCAGAGGGAGCGAGGCGGCCATTAAGAGCTAACCCAGCATTTTCCATGGCTGCATGTTCAGTCTTCCAAAACCTTTTTTTCTATCATCATGTGCCTTTATTATAAACTATATGAGATATCCTTACACACTCTATCTTTGTACAAGAGACGTTAGTCTTCTTATTTAAGGATAAATATTTTAGAAGCGTAATTGTTCATAATGAAACTGAAATTATGCTTTAACAAGTTGTAAAAACAACTTTAAACAAAACTGTTTTAAAAACAAGAGACATCGCTTAGTGATAGTGAATATTCCTCAGAAAAAAATACAAGGAAAAAGTTAAAATGTGTCTTTGGAAATGTAAGAATTTTCCCGTCGTGTTAATAATATCCTATACTTAACACAAGCACACAGTTAACTTATAACCTAAAGATCAGTATTAAATTACTGTTGATAAAAGTGGGTGAAGCCACTTATCACTACATAATATATGCTTCCATTTTAATGCTGTATTTCATAAAGCAATAAATCCATCATAAAACTTTGTACTTTATGCAAGGGCCTTATCTAAATACATGCATTACGTGCCCCTCCTTAGGGTTCAACCAGTGAAAATCCACTAGGTTGTATGAGCAACCATAACACCATCCAATCATTCTGAACTTTGATATCAACTGTGCTGAAGGCTTATTTAGCACGTTGTCGGAAATCAAGCAGCAGTAAGATTGCTAACCAGGGAAGAAACGGTTCCTGTCACTCCACTGTCTCCTGTGCTTCGTCTTTATTAAAGGAACAGTATTAAGGCAACTTTTTCTCTGTAATTCACTAGAATAAGAATGAGGTAAGAGGCTAAATGTTTCTAATTTATTTACTAAATTTATAAATTAATTCTAGAAGACAGTGAAATTTGAAGGCAGGAATTCTATTTTTAATTTAACCGTACACTTATGTTTTAAAGGTGACAGGAAACGATTTTGAATAATTTATCTTAAAAACATTATAAATTTTTTTCACCAAAAAGGTCATTATTATTAACATGAGCAAGAGGGAGGCAGAGCTGGCACTCAAACTGAATTGGAAATTCCTTGACTATTTCTAGTAAATTTCTCATAATTTCCCGAAATCAGGGGCTAAATTTCCCAAATGCATGAATTATTGCATTAATAGTGAATTGACACAATCATCTGAAATAAACAAAATTTAACAACTTCTTTTCCTTCCTAGGTAGGAAATGCTTCTAAATGTTACCTTTTTATTATGTTAAAAAGCATCTGTCTTTATTAACTACGAATAGATTTCTACCTAAATAATAATGGCATTCTATTATAGATTCAGGAAAACCAATGATGTTAAAGTCAGAAATGCGATTGTATCTTGAGCAAATACAAATGTGAGTATGAAGTGCAACTGGGAACATGAATTCAAATCAAAGTTAAACATCAGAGTTTCAAATCTACTAAATCTCTTAACTTATTTGCAACGTGAATCAATCAAGAGTTTCTTTTGTGAAACAAGTATACTTAAGACTTTAACTTACAGACTTTGGTCCAGAAAAGCAGAAGGAATGTTCTGGTAGGTAGGCTTACTGGGGTTATCAAGTGTAACAGCAATTCCATGTGGACTGTGTGCCAATGTCCAGTGGAGATGCTGTTACTTTTGGTGATTACCAACTCACTACCAATAGAGAGATCTATCCAAGAAAGAAAAACTGTGGTCACTTGGTTCTGACTTGATTAAGGAGGAAAAAAGATAACCTTTCACGCTATCTTAAAAAAAATTACTTACAAGTAGGTAATAAGAATTAACATCTATCTTCTTAAATTAAGTGCAATGTCACACCAAGGAACCAACAGTGGAAGAAGATTAATCTTGAGTCATCCCTCAGAAATGGTGTACAGGAAAATGACCTATGAATTGACAGACAATTCAGCTAAGTTTGTCTGTCATTTCAGTAGGCCAATATTCTGTATATCTCTGCTACTTCGAAATCAGAATTCAACTAATATCATGCAAGCAACACAATGGGAGATGCACAGAAGACAATCAGCATGTAAATATATCGACTGTAAGTAGAAAATAAATAACTCCTGATGCAAATGTGCTCGTGTTTTTCTGACAAAGCTCACATTTGTTTCACCTGGCTTAGTGACCCATCAACCTATGCGCCATTTTATTGTCATGATTGTAAAATGGACTAATTTCCTCTTCTTACTAATATATACATATAGCCACCTCGATAACTTCAAGGAAACTCCCTAAAAATCTTGTTCTCTAAACACACACACACACACACACACACACACAAAACAAGGAACAATGACAATGGCTTAGAAATATTCCTTAAAGGAAAACTACTGTGTGGAATTTTAAACAGCACTGGTGTAAACTTATGTCAACTTTAAGGTATTACGGTGTCAGCAGTTTGTATCTGACTGAGCTCTCCATTATAACAACAACATGAGCAACAGTATTTGGGCCAAAGAGCCTTAGCTCCAAACTGTAATAATATGAAGAAGTCTCACAATGACCTGCTGGCCTCCAACCTCTAGCTTCTTCTCCTAAAATATACTCACTCCTCATGCCTATTTAAGAATTTAAAGTGCTGAACCTAGTATTCAAAACTCACTACAATTTGCCCCCAACCAACTTCTCTCAGCATTTAACTTTCTAAACCCCCCTCCGCGCCCAGAAGTGCCATTATGGCTCCTGCCCCTGTGCTAGGCTTTCCCACTCACATCTCAGCTCCAGCGAGTCCGTCTACTTGCAAAATACTTTCCCCCATTTCCTACCGAGTCCTCAAGGCCCTATTCAGGTTCTGCATCCTCTGTGAATAAAGAAAATGAGCTGTTTCATGGCTGTATCTGCCCAAGGCAAGGCCTGTAGTTCTTCCCTGAGTCAGGTCGCCGTAGGGAGTCAGATCCCCCATGAACCAGTGATACGATGTGTGTTTCAGATCGAAAAGGAACTTCTACACAAAAAACACTAAGAACTACCTAATATGTAGCTACAGATGATTAAAACAAACAACCCCCCCCCTTTAATCAACATTTTAAAAAACCCAAAACACATGCATTCATAAAAAGGATCACAGAATGAAATACTGATAACGTTGACGATGAAAAGTAGAACCTTTTTATAAGAATTCATTCAAACCCCAAAGTAGAAACACGCAGCTCTATGTCTGCAGTCTCTTGAATTCCCGATCGTTACTTGGTGGCCTCCATGCTCTCAAAAACCTCACTGGATCCTCAAATAATAAAACGTGAAAATACTTACCAAAATGGGCTCAAAAAATTCCATTAACCAGATTAAAACAAATTACTCAGGGGCGCCTGGGTGGCTCAGTCAGTAGAGCATCCGACTCTTGGTTTTGGGACAGGTCATGATCTCATCGTTTCTGAGTTCAAGCCCCACACTGGGCTCCACACTTACAGTGCAGAGCCTGCTTGGGATTCTCTGTCTCCCTCTCCTCCTGCCCCTCCCCCATTTGCTCTGTCTCCATCTCTCCCAAAATAAATAAATTTTTAAAAATTACTCAAAGAAAATGAAAATTAGGATGCATTCCTAAATGGAATGATTACCATTTCCCTATCCACATTTGTTAGTAAAAGCAATACTGAATATTAAAAACCTCCCTAATATGCCAGAAGATAAACCCATTAGACTGTTCTCTCATGAAAAGCAGGGACAAGTCAGTCTTGGGCACTGCCTCAAGGAGAGTCTAGCGTGCAGATGAGGAAAAAATTCTTTCCATCGTATAAGTTTTTCTACCCTATATTGTTAACTATGTCTATGTATTATCTTCTCAAAAGAAAAAAAAGAAAAAACCTTAAGGAAAAGAGAAGAAATAGTTGGGAAAGTAATCACTAAAATAAATGTAATTTTGTGCATTTATGTATCAGTTTCTTAAATTTTAAAGGACCTATATAAATAATTACACAATGTCATTCCTCTTGAAACAGTAGCCTGAAGTAAGAAAGGGTCTCTGGATGCTAGGGAGAAAGTGCACACTGGATCCCCTCCTGAACGCTGGTCATCTTCGGGCTCTGACACCGGCCCCTTGCACAATGCTAGGCACACAGTCAGAAACCAGGGATCCCACAGAAAAACTGTCAGAGCCTCTGCTTCTAAGTATCTATACAGAAAAACTGTAGTTGTTAAAATTTCAACCACATGAAAGGATTTTTTTGAAATTATATTTTATTCCCCCTCAAAGACTGTTGTTTTAGAATATGTGATTGAACATATATCAGTTCTCAAAAGTTCGCTATTTTTCTACTTTTGAAGAAAACACAGCTTACTTCAAAATGCTGAAAAAAATTGGGGCACCTGGGTGGCCTAGTTGGTTGGGCGTCTGACTCTGGATTTCAGCTTAGGTCATGATTGAGCCTCACACGGGCTGTGCTGACAGTGTGGGGCCTGCTTGGGATTCTCTGTCGCTCCCTCTGTCCCTCTCCCTGGCTTGTTTGCGCTCTCTCTCAAAATAAATAACACTTTAAAAAAATGTTTCCATTTAAGAAAAATGCTGAAAAAAATGTAGAAAGAGCTCTACCTGTTGATCAAGAATTCATCTTTTGTCTTGTGGTGGAACACAGGGATGGGAACACCCCAGACTCTCTGCCTCGATATACACCAGTACGGCCGTCTGTCCATCGTTTCGACCATGGCGTTCAGTGCTGATCCAGGAATGAATTTCACTTTTTTTAACAATTCCTGCAATTGATGCACAAATCAAGTCTAGTGAGAGTAAGCAGGACAAGTTTCCCAGAACTTCCACCATTTATCGTCATAGTTCTTTATTTTGGATATTTATAGTCATTCACATGTCTCCCTTCCCACACTCAAAAAATTAAACTAAAAAAAACAGATTTCAGAGCAAATGAAGCAAAGTTAAAACAAGGCCACAAAGGATCTAATAAATAACATCAAGAGCAGACTTCGCCTTTAGAGGATGCGACAAAAGAGTTTATACTAATTTCCAACCACCCTAGATCAAAACTGTAATAACAGAATGAGCTGAAGTATTATACTCTGTTAAACCACAGTTAAGATCCATTCAAACGTGATTGTAACAATTACCTAAAAAATAAGCTACTGTTTTAGGATGACAAACAAGGGCTGCAATATACTCTAATTTCACATACGATGGTTTACAACACAGAAAACCTTTCCTCAAAATCACAGTCACTTCCTATTTACTTGCTCTCTCTCAAGAACACCTTCTACCTCAACCCCCCCAAAAAAGTTGTTTTTCATTTGTCAATTACCAAAAGATGAATTACGTAATAAAACTGTTCAGTAATAATCTCAAGAAAAGCCAAATATGTTAACTTCATTTTTAAAAATTTATCCTTTTAATTAAGCATTTTTCTACTTGCACAATGATTTAAATATTTTCCTCACTTCACCTGAACTACAAAAAATCCCCTCCCCAAAACTCTTCGTAGCACCACCTACTGGAAAAACGGCAGCGTATGCAATTCGATTTGATTCATCCTTGGTTTAAAATCCAAGAAAAATGAATACAGACGGGATACTTGATTTTGTGACACAGTAGCTATGACTTTTATAAGATGGTAATAATGGCATTTGAATTATGTTTAAATAGTCTTTATCTTTCATATACATATACATACTGAAATATTTATGGAAGATGTAAGGCCTAAAATTTGCTTCACGATAATTCAAGGGGTAGGGAGTAAAAGGTAAGTGGTAGGAGGGGTGCAGGTAACAATAAAATTGGCCAAAAACTGACTAATGTTGAATTTGGGGAGTAGAAACATGGACTACGTTATTCTTTTACTGCAATGAGAAATTGAAAATTGTCTATAGAGGAATTAAACACAAAACACAACACTTGGATCCAGCATACTGCATCAGACTTAGATGTTTTTCAATCAAAAGTGTGCAGAGCTGAAGTATTTACAAGAAAGGAAAACAGGCTTCAGAGGAATGCAAACAATTAAACAGTCCACATCACAGCTGTCCACTCTATACAAATACAGAAAATGTAAACTGCTTGCATAGCTTTGGCAAGGGCTTCAAATTGCCAAGCCACCAAATAAGCCACGTCACTACAGTTATGTGTTAAGGAGGAAGCAGTAACATAAAATATCTTCATTATGAGCCTGGTGAACAGGTACATACTTGAGCTCCTTCATTCAATAGAATTAAGTTGCTTACAACACACACACAAAGATACATATACTATAAGGTGAATCAAGGAGCTCAAATACATATTAATATTTAGAATACCCATTTTAAAGTATTTGTTAAGTCAAAGCAACAACTTTTAGAATGGATTGCAATTTCAATCTTAAGGAAGCAAAGGATTTTAAAGAGTTTTACTGAGTGTTTACTATGTGCCAGACACTGGTCTGAGCTCTCATTCACTTATCCCACGAGGTAGGCATTATTATCAACTTTATACGGACGATAAAACAGAGGTTTTGAGAGGCTAAACCACCTTCTGAACTCACTTGTGTCCTAACTCTGTATGACTTTCACTACACTGGACAGGAAATTTGGGCACGTCACTTAACCGCTTTAAGCCACACATGTATTCCATTCCACGTGAAGCAATGGAAATCCAAGCTCCTTCTAAATCTAAAACTGTAATTTGATGAAACCATATCACATCAACAAATCATAATAGCAGCAATCCCTTCTATTCCCCAAATCCTACCTCAACCTCACAGGCAACCCTTTCACACTGAGGGAATCGACACCCAACACGCACAACAGAATGTCTCCTATACCTTGGCTGTAGCCTTGACATCCGCGATGTTGACAAACCACTGCTTGCTGGCACGAATGACCACGGGCTTCTTAGTCCTCCAGTCGTAGGGGTAGCTGTGTACCAATTTCTCCTCCTTCAGCAGATGTTTTGAAGCCTTAAGCATCTTTATAACTTAAAGAAATCAGTAACAATTTACATTAGAATTAGAAAGTACTGTGAAAATCCAAATAGCTCCACAATTCCCAGGGAGTACTAATCTGAACCAGCAGGTACCCGTCGGTACGTGTAGCTACTTAGGCATAATGCGGGAATCTCATGGCAAAAAAAGCAGGGACTGTAAAACCTTAATGAGACTGCAGATTAAGCTGTTCCTATGGCTCTTCAATCCAAAGGGAAGACAAACAGGATATATCTAAAATTCCATGTTTGAAATTCATACCATAATCTTTCATACCATGAATCTTAAGATGGTCTTCAAAGAATCCAAAAGAAACCAGCTACAGTGAGTTGAATTTTATCCCCTCAAAGGTATGTTCATGTCCTGACCCTCAGTACTTGTGAATGTGACCATATTTGGAAAAGGGGTCTTTGCAGATGTAACCAAGTTTAGACGAGGTCACATTGGATCAGGATAGGCCCTAAATCCAATGAGTAGTGTCCTAATAAGAGGGAAGTATAGAGACACACAAGAGCAAAGGATGTGCGACAATGGAGGCAAAGATTAGAGTGACACCAAGGAAAGCTGAGGATAACCAGAAGCCACTAGAAGCTAGGAAGAGACTAGGAAGGATTCTTCCATAGAGCATTCAGAGGGAGCGAGGCCCTGCTGAAACACTGATCTCAGACTTGTGGCCTCCAGAACCATGAGAATAAATTTGTTTTAAGCTGCTAAACTTACGGTAATTGGTTACAGTAGTTCTAGGAAAGTAATACACCACATTTAATTAGCCTTAGTCTTGGTGTGGGCAAAGAAAGGTCTTCACAGTATCTGGTCCTTGGGTCTATAATTACAGAAAGTCAGGAAGACAAGGCAAGGCTGGAGGACCCGTAAGATCATAACATATAACCAGTGCTGCACAGGTGATCAGGGATTTACCAGAGGGTCACAGAAGGAGAAGTGTCTGATAGACAGCAGCATCTAACCTGAAGCCTGATTTTATTCTTCCCCAAAACTAATACTGCCATAGCCCTCAAATAACATCACTCCTTGCTGACTGTCCTGCTTTGCTTAAACAGAGCAACTGTCCCAACTCCCATTTTAAACCATGTGGTAAAATAAAATGCAATTTTAGATTTTTGTTTCTCATGAGAGTGTAAGAAGGGGGAAGAGTCAGCAAACGTTACTGCTGCCTGCTTTTCAGGAAATATGTATTTATGATGACAATATCTACAATACTCACCCACATCTGTTCCCTCTTCAAGGACAGCCTTGTTTTGAAGTTCAGGACCTGCAGCTTCTGTGAAAACTCCATCTTCATCCACTAAACAATCCTACAAAGGGTTATTTTCAACAATTAAAATACCAAGACATTTTATTTTATGACAATACCCGGCAAAACAACATGTATGAAACATATCAGCATAGTCTTTCAGTGCATTGAAAACCTGGGCACTTCTTTCTCAATTAACAGAAATTTGTAGATTTACATATTTAAAAGGCAACTGTCTTTTGTTGTTGTTGTTGTTGTTGTTGTTTAATTTTTTAATGTTTTAATTTATTTTTGAGAGAGAGAGAGACAGCATGAGCAGGGGAAGGTCAGAGAGAGAGGGAGACACAGAATCTGAAGACAGGGTCCAGGCTCTGAGCTAGCTGTCAGCACAGAGCCTAACAACGGGGCTTGAACCCACAAATCGTGAGATCATGACCTGAGCCGAAGTCGGACGCTCAACCAACTGAGCCGCCCAGGTGTCCCTTGTTGTTTTTGAGACAGGGCATGCACAAAAACACAAGCAGGGGAGGAGCAGAGGGAGAGCGATAGAGAGAGAATCTTAAGCAGGCTCTGTGCTCAGCACGGAGTCCAATGCAGGGCCTTGATCTCACAACTGTGAGTTCATGACCTGAGCAGAAATTAACAGTCAGACACTTAACAGGCTGAACCACCCAGGTACGCCCAAAAGCTAAATGTCTAAAAAAAGTAAAATCCTCAACGAAATATTAGCAAACTGAATCTAATAATACATTAAAAAAAATCACACACCATAATCATTTGAGATTTATTCCTGGATGCAAGTGTGATTCAAGATTCACAAAACAGGGGCACCTGGGTGGCTCAGTCAGTTGAGCCTCCGACTTCGGCTTAGGTCAGATCTCACGTTCATGGCTTCGAGCCCCGCATCAGGCTCTGTACTGACAACTAGCTCAGAGCCTGGAGCCTGCTTCCGGTTCTGTGTCTCCTTCTCTCTCTGCCCCTCCCCCTCTCTTGCTCTGTCTCTCTCTGTTTCAAAAATAAATAAAACATTTTTTAAAAATTAAAAAAAAAAGAATCACAAAACAACCAATGTGATGTCACATCAATAAGAGAAAGGATAAAAACCATTATGATCATTTCAACAGATCCAGAAAAGGCATCTGACAAAGTACAACATTCATTCATGATAAAAACCCCTGTAAACTAGCAGAGAAAACACACCGTAACATCATAAAGCCTGTATATGAAAAACCCACAGCCAACAATATACTCAACTGGGGAACAACGGAGAGCCTTTCTCCTGAGGTCAGGAACAGGACAAGGATGTCCACTCTCACCACTTTTATTCAACACAGTGAAGTTCTAGCGACAACAGTTAGACAACATAAAGAAATAAAAGGCATCCAAATTGGTAAGAAAGAAGTAAAACTCTCAGTATTTGCAGATGACATGACACTATATCCAAAAACCCTAAAGACTCCACCAAAAAAGTGCTAGAACTGATAAATGAATTCAGTAAAGTTGCAGGATACAAAATCAATGTACAGAAATCTGTTGCACTGGTGCATTTAATTGCACTAATAATGAAGCAGAAAGTGCAATTAAAAAGCAATCCCTCTTACAACTGTACTAAAAACAATAAATTATCTAGGAATAAACTTATCCAAATAAGTGAAAGACCTGTCCTCTAAAAACTGTAAATAATAAAGAAATTCAGCATGACACCAAGAAATGGAAAGACATTCGATGCTCATAAGTTGGAAGAACAAATACTGTCAAAATCTCTATACTACCCAAAGCAATCTATAGATTTAATGCAATTTCTATCAAAATACTGACAGTATTTTTCACAGAACTAGAACAAAAAATATTAAAATTTGTATGAAACTATACCTATGACCTCTAATAGCCAAAGCAATTTTGAAAAAGAAAAATGGGAGTGCTTGGATCAGGCTCAGTCGGTTAAGCATCCAGCTTTGGCTCAGGTCATGATCTCAGGGTCCATGAGTTCAAGCAGTGCATCGAGATCTGTGCTGACAGCTCAGAGCCTGGAGCCTGCCTCAGATTCCATGTCTCCCTCTCTCTCTGCCCCTCCCCACTCACGCTCATTCATGCTCTCTCTCTCAAAAATAAACAAACATAAAAAATTTTGTAAAAAGAAAAACAAAACCGGAAGTATCACTATTCCAGATTTCAAGTTATGTTACAAAGTGGTAGTAATTAAAACAGTATGGTACTGGCATAAAAATAGACACATAGATGAATGGAAGAGAACAGAAAACCCAGAAGTAAACCAACAATTATATGGTTAATTAATCTTCGACAAAGGAGGAATGAATATACAAGGGGAAAAAGTCTCCTCAACAAATTTTCCCAGTTGGACAGTTACACGCAACAGAAAAAAACTGAACTTCTTTCTTCAGCATACACAAAAACAAACTCAAAATAAATTAAATATAAGACCAGAAATCATAAAAATCTTTGAAGAGAGCACAGACAGTAATTTTTTTTTCTTTACTTTTTAATGTTATTTTTGAGAGAGAGAGAGAGAGACAGCATGAGTGGGGGAGGAGCAGAGAGAGGGAGACACAGAATCTGAAACAGGCTCCAGGCTCTGAGCTGTCACCACAGAACCCGATGCGGGGCCCGAACCCACAAACCGTGAGATCATGACCTGAGCCAATGTTGGCGCATAACTGACTGAGCCACCCAGGTACTCCGATAGTAACCTCTTTGACATCGGCTGTAGCAACTTTTTTCTAGAAATGTCTCTTGAGGCAAGGGAAACAAAAGCAAAAATAAACTATGGGGACCACGTCAAAATAAAATATTTTGCACAGTAAGGGAAACAATCCAAAAAACCAAATGCCAAAATACTAAATGAGAGAAAGTACTTGTAAATGATGTATCTGATGAAGGCTTAGTATCCAAAATATATAAAGAACTTATAAAACTCAACACCCTAACAACAAATAATCCAATTAAAAATGTGCAGAAGACACGAACAGACATTTCTCCAAAACAGACATCTGGATGGCCAGAAGACATGAAAAGAGGCTCAACATCACTCATCATCAGGAAAATGCAAATCAAAACTACAAAGAGGTATGACTGCACACCTATCAGAATGGCTAAAATCAAAATACAAGAAGCAACAAGTGTTGACAAAGACGTGGAGGAAGAGGAACCCTCGTGCACTACTAGTGGAAATGCAAACCGGTGCAGCCACTGTGGGAACAGTATGGCGTTTCCTCAGAATGTTAAAAATAGAACTGCCCTATAATCTGGTAATCACACTAGTATGTGATTAGTACGTACACACACACACACACACACACACACACAGAATGGAATATTATTCAGCCATTAAAAAATGAAATCTTGCCATTTATAACAACATGGATGTATCTAGAAAGTATAATGCTAAGCCAAAAAAGTCAGTCAAAAAAGACAAATACCGTCTGATCTCACTCATATGTGGAATCTAAGAAATGAACAAAAGGAAAAAGAGAGAGAGGGAAAGTAAGAAACACACTCTTAAGTACTGAGAACAAACTGATGGTGACCAGAGGGCAGGGGGGTGGGGGGCTGGAGGAAACAGGGGTGGGAATTAAAGAGTTCACTTATGATGATGAAAAATAAAATGATTTTTTAAAAAGTTAAATATACTACAAACATTTTTAACTTGGTCTCTATTAATTTCCAGATTTGTGGCAATGTACATACGTTGTGGTGACTTTGGGACTCACTTTTAACAAATGAAGAAACTTCCTAAGTAACTGACATGTGTAACATAAATTTAAAGAGAACTGTTTAAAAACAAACTGCTCTTTTAATCTTTTCAAACTGCTCTTTTAAACTAGTCAGACCCACTTGCCACTTGTGACAAACTAAAAGTAATCTGTATGAATCAGTCCTTTGAAAGAAAAAAAAAGTCCCCATTTAATACTTATTTTTCAATACTAATTTTGTGCTGATTTTGTGTTACTTCTCCGAGATCTTTCTCAATTAGTATGAATTAATAAGGTGTTAGGGCACTGAACAAATCTAAGCATTTCAGAACTTAATTGTGACAAAAATGAGTGCTTATCACCAAAACATAAAGATGTAGTTAGGACTTATCACTTTAATTCTACAAAAGCAACAATTAAAAAAGGAAAGAAAGAGAAGTACCGTGGGCAGGCTGTTTTGAGAAGCCACACTGTAATCCTCCATACCATGGGCTGGGGCTGTGTGAACCAGCCCTGTTCCTTTTGTCATAGTCACGTGATTTGCAGGTAAAAGAGGAGAGGCTTTATCAGGAATTAAAGGATGAGTACAAGTACCACTTTCCAAATCCACACCTGTGGGCAAAGAAAACCATAATTAATTTTACATAACAATGTTCCTACCTCTTGAAGAGTAACAAGAGAATACCAGGTGGAAAGTGCAGGATCTCAGCATCCTGAGACTGGCCCCCACTTTGGGCTTGGCATGGAGCACAGAGACCTCTTGAAATTCTCTCTCTCTGCCCCTCCCCGGCTCATTCAGTCTTTCAAAATAAATAAATAAACTTAAAAAAAAAAAAAAAAGAGGGGTGCCAGAGTGGCTCAGTTGATTAAGCTTCTGACTTCCACTCAGGTCATAATCTCATAGTCCATGAGTTTGAACCCCACATGGGAGGCTCTGTGTGACAGCTCAGAGCCTGGAGCCTGCTTCGGATTCTGTGTCTCCCTCTCTGACCCTCCCCCGGTCATGCTCTCTTCTGTCTCTCAAAAATAGAGATTTGTTTCTTAAAAGTGTTAACGTTTTTAAAAGAAAAAAAGAAAACTATAGGATCTGGAACAAGATTGGTTTCAAACCTTGGTTTCCCTTTTTACTTGCACCTTTAGGAACCTACAGTATGTAGTAATTACACTTCCCATCTCACAGGGTTGCTATAAGGATAAACTGAGGCAATACATTTTAAGTATTCTGGGCACTTAGCACAATACTTGCCACATAGTAACTGATTTAAAATATTAGCAATTACTACAACAGAGAACGCAAATGAGCCCAAGATTTCTCTAACTTCCATACAGCTATGCGCCTTTTGGAATGTAACGACAAAGAAACTGTAGAACAACAGATCAGTGACCAGTAGGTTCTAACACTATCTCTGTGGGAATTAACGGTTGTTGCTTTCCATGTTACCCTAAAAAGGTAAGAGATGATAAATAATACCTAAGTCACTAGGTACCTACAATGTACTAGACTAAACATAAATTCTTACTTTATAATACTACCAAACACCTAATATTACCTGCAATTTATAAATCAGAAAACAATAATATATAGGCAATATGCCTGAGGTTACATGGCTAATAAATGATTGAATCCAACTTCCAAGACAAGTATGACTCTAACGTTCTATACAACTCCAGCCTTTAAATAACACGTCGTATCCACCACCTGTCAGTTTCTCCACACCATCAGTAATGCTTCTCACCTTTACTGCTTCTTGAATTGGGTTCTATAAATTAATCTTTCATATGCTCTAAAAATAACAGAAATAAATAAGTCCCCAAACTTTAAAAAGATTACCTGGTTCTACTTATGCATTTACCAAGACGTACTAAATAAGTCAGTTAACTCTATCTACCCTTCAACAATTAAAGAAATTTCAGTGGTCCCCTTACTCCTAAGAACTTCCCCACAAATCATCCTTCTCTTTCCAAAATAAATAATATTAACTTAAAAAAAATCTGTCTTCATAGAGGAATGTCTCCACTTTTACGATCCTTTCTTTCTGGCTGTAGAGCAGTACGAAGTAACCCATTCAATACTACCGAAATAATACAAATCTTTTAACTCTAACAGTTCACAGATAGACCTGTTGCTGATTTCATTTTGATTAAAGCAGTATGTGAATAAAAGGCTTGAGAAAAACTAAAATTCCTTTATGACAGATGGCAATGAACTCCCTTTTCCGAAAAAAATCACAAGTTCTCCTCATTGTTGAACTTGGATGAGTTGGCATTTTATTCCTAGAAAATGCATGAATTACTAGGAAAAACTTAAATACTTCAGGATGCATTTTTCCCAAGATAATTCATAATGCTGTCAAAGAAGAGAACTGTCAACACTGATTTTTAGAGAAATATACTGTTTACTTTTCACTTTGATTCCCTTCTTTAAGGTAGATTCATAAATAAGACCGGTCCCCATGACTCCATGTTGTATTTTTCATGCATTTTTAGTATGGAAGGGAAAGGTTTAGGGTAAAGTAAATTTCATCCATTAACCTTCCTTTACATCCATTCTTAGTGTATCGACCACTTAATATTCTCCTTCCCCTCTCAACAGAGATCTCTGAATGATCAATAAGAAGCAATTTATATTCTTCTGTAAGGTAAAGCTATCCTACACAAATTACATTTTAGCTGTTCAACATTCCTAAAACTTTAATAATAAGTTATTTGTCATCAGTTTATTTCGCCACAGATGAGAAGTGTATCTACTCCCCTAAAATGTGCTGGCTCAATGGGGCGCCTGGGTGGCTCAGTGGGTTAAGCACCCGAATTTGTCTCAGGTCATGATCTCACCGCTCTTGAGTTTAAGCCCTGCATCGGGCTCCGTGCTGACAGCCCACAGCCTGGAGTCTGCTTCTGATTCTGTGTCTCCTTCTCTCTCTGCCCCTTCCCCACTCATTCTACCTCTCTTTCTCTCAAAAATAAACAAAATTAAAAAAAAAAAAAACTTTTTAAAAATGTGGTGGCTCAAAATGGCAACCCAATAATTCTCTGATCGTAATACTTTGAAACAAGTATCCAATCTACAAAGATGACCTTAAATTTAACCTGAGTATGTTCAAAAACCTCGTGAGAACGTCGTTCAGCTCCTATAACAACATCTAACTTGTCAGTGAAATCTGAAATACTTTTTGTGCTTAAAACACAGGTAGGAGAGGGTTATGGGGTAAAGAATATACTGGATCTCCTAACTTACTTATGGCTCCGACAAGGACCAAATGGTATTAAATACCAAACATTAGGTAGCTTTCTTCCTGCTTCTGACATAAAACCCTTTCTTATTTTTCTTAAGACTGCTTCAACTTCTAATTGGCTTGCACCTAACATGATGCATTTAGGTCTATGGTCATACCGCCCTGAAAGTGCCTCATCTCATCTAAAATGATGCATTTAGAGGGCTTCTCTATCTGGCCAGGCAATCTTTCCATTTTGGGGTATCTCTACTCATTCTACTGATGTGATTTTTCTTTTTAAGAAAGAAACTCAAGAAACTCAAAGATGTATCATCCCTAAAAATCAAAGGTAATTTTAAGCTTCCCTAGATTTTGGGGTGCTGGGGTGGCTTAGCTGATTAAGTGTCAGACCCTGGCTCAGGTCAGGATCCCACGGCTCATGAGCTGGAGCCCGGCATTGGGCCCTGAGCTTTCAGAAGCCTGTTTCGGATGCTGTGTCCCTCCTGCCTCTGTGCCTCCACCGCTCACACTCTCTCTCTCTCTCACACAAACATTAAAATAAATTAAATAAATGAACGTCCCTAGGTTTCAAATAATTAGATTTCAAAATCCATCAATACTTCAGCAGTTACAAATTACAACTTACTAAGCATTCTTTTGGCAGAACAGTCTTAGGAATAATTTTCAGAATTTATTAAATTTCCTCATTAAAATCATATTCCAAAAAATAAACATATTTAATTCCTTCACTGTGCCTCTGATTAAATCAGATAACGAGACTTTTTGGTGATTCAATTTTGAGTAAGCGTTTATGTTTTTGTTTTTCATTTTTAAAAAATTTTTATTTTAAGTAGGCTCCATGCCCAATGTGGGGCTTGAACTCACGACCCTGAGATCAAGAGTCACATGCTCTACTAAACCAGCAGTCACCCCCTGAATAAAATTTTAAAACGATATTTGTGCCTTCTACGCTGTACACGGGACATTTATCTAATTTTTCATTAGATATCTGCCAGTGATACTGTTGTGCTTTTGTCGACGTTCATATATTCTAGACTCCTCTCACGTTTTATATATATTTTCCTTGAGAAATCAGTGTGAAATATAATTTACAAACAGAGGCCACATCTGTTTCAATTTACAGTGAGAAATGTTCAGCAAAATACTAAACTCAGATCAAGTGGATACTTTGATGACTGTGATGGTCAGAATATAAATCTTCACCTGAAAATGTTGAAATAACTTCAAGTGTTGTTTCCAAAACAGAAGCAACAGATGTTACTTTATCTGCAGCAAGTACGTACAGGTCTCCAGATTTGGAACATTTTACAAGAGCATACCTAAAATAAAGTTTTAGTAAAAATTACTAGTAATGAAAACAGAAAAGCCACAGATATTTTAAATGTTTTATATCATTTTAGGAAAACAAACTTCAAGATCAAAAAAAGCACTACTTTCAAAGAACTTCATCCATTACATTTGTTTAGTTTTCCAAAAAAGCTGGACTTCAGGTCTTAAATGGAACCATCTAAAGCTTAATAAAACCTATATGAACATAATAATAACTAAGTTACAGTTCACTGAATTTTAAGAAAACAATGAGGATGAAATAAATCCAAAATAATGCTAATGATGAAATTGATCCTTTTGTGGCTAAATCAAAAAAATACAGCATAAACTTACTTTGAGTCTGGCATATAACAAACAGCTTCATTGGCTGGAATTGTCCAAGGCTGGGTGGTCCAGACTAAGAAACTAACAGGAGATGAACCATCTGTGAAAATAAAATTTAAAAAAAAATTTTTTTTACATTTATTTATTTTTGAGAAAGAGAGAGTGTGAACAGGGGAGGGGCAAAGAGATAAAGAGACCCAGAATCTGAAGCAGTCTCCACACTCTGAGCAGTCAGCACAGAGACCGATGCGGGACTCAAACCCATGAACTGTGAGACCATGACCTGAGCCAAAGCTGGACGCTCAACTGACTGAGCCACCCAGGTGCCCCTATGAAAATAAAAATTTAAATATGCTACCAAATGTTACAATTCTATAACTTTAATAAATTCAAGCAATGAACAAACATTACCTATGAGAGATACCAACTTGGGAGAAGGTTTCAAGAGAGGGAATTTTACATATACTGAGCGGCTGACATGTTCAGGATTATACTCAAGTTCTGCTTCAGCCAACGCAGTCCTAGGATTTAAGAATATTAGACATAAATATTTGGAAGCCTCATAAAATTCTTCACTTTCACTACCAAAACCACATACATACATACCTTGATGAGGGAGACCAAAACACAGGTTTGTAAGATCGGTAAATCAAGCCCTGTAAAAGACAAAGGTCGATGAAAGCTGGAATTCTGTGACACGTAATTTAACACACTCAAAGGAAAAAAGTACTTCATTACCTTCTCATACATTTGGTAGAAAATTCTCAACTGTTTGGCCTCATATTTTCCATCAAATGTATAGTAGCAATTATTCCAATCTGCCATTACTCCCCAACGAATAAATGCTGATCTCTGTTTCTCAATTGCTGCCTCAGCAAATGACCTAGCTAAAAACAAATTTAAGAAAGAAAAAAAAGCATCAAAAACCAATAAATTCAAACTTCGTTTTTTAATGTTTATTTATTTATGTTAAAGAGAGAGAGAGACAGAGAGAGAGAGCACACGAGCAAACAAGCTGGGGAAGGGCTTTCAGTGTAAAGCCTGATGTGCGGCTCGAACTCACAAACTGTGAGATCATGACCTGAGCCAAAACCAAGAGTTGGATGCTCAACCAACTGAGCCACCCAGGACCCCCAATAAACTCAAACTCTTAAACATGGTTTAGTACGTAGGTTTCTAAATGCAGATATTGTACATAGTATACACTATAAAATGTATTTAGTAGAAAAATTATTTTGAAAACTAAAGGTGTCCAGAAGATAACTAAAACAAATTCTAGAATTAATTAGAATCTCAAAACTATTTTTCAGACTTTATACAATGAACCTACATTTATAAAAAATAAACTGGAAAAATTGTTCTTCATATTTCTTAATTTGAAAAAAAGAAAGAGTAATTTTTATTTCATTATACACAGAAAAAGTAATCAGTACATCTAGTGTAGGCCATTAACACCAAGATGTTTCAGAGTGAAGTAAAAAATTTTCACAATCTGATAAGAACAGATACTACACTTGATCTTCGCTAAAAGGCCGAGAAGCAATGAAAAAATCTTCACAATCATATCTAAATATATAATAATTTAAGAACAGAAGATTCTTCCCTCACTCTATCTACTAAAGGACCAAATAAGAGATTAATTTAAAAAATATATATGTATTTTAAAATTGACTTTTAGCCTACCACCTGAAATAGGTCTACAGGCTCCACCAGGAAAGTAAATAAAAACACTGAGTACAATAATTTCACTAAATATGATCAGAGAATTAAAAAATATACTTGGAAATGCTCACAAATCTTTGTCAGTCTCTGAACATAAGTTCCCACAAAAGTCACTTAAATGGGATCTGAATATTCTGTAACAAAAAGTGGTTTCTAACAGATCCCATTATAACAACAACAACAACAACAAAAAACCCAAAACAACAGGTCTCATTAAGCCCTGACTTTTCCAAGGAAAAGTTATTAAATAACCATTAAAAAATTTTTTTTAAGTTTATTTATTTTTGCGAGACAGAGAGAGAGAGACAGCATGAATGGGGGAGGAACAGAGAGAGGAGGAGACACAGAATCTGAAGCAGGCTCCAGGCTCTGAGCTGCCAGCACAGAGCCCGATGCAGGGCTCGAACTCAAGAACCGTAAAATCATGACCTGAGCCAAAGTCAGATGCTTAACCGACTGAGCCACCCAGGCGCCCCATTTTAAAAAAGAAACCATTTTAAAAAAGAAATAGGGATTATTTACCTTTCTGTCTAATTTCTATAGCTGAAAGATTCTGAGCTTTTCCACCAAGCTCTGATAATACTTTTATTTCAATGGGTAAACCATGACAATCCCAGCCTGGCACAAAATGTATTTTGGAACCTCTCATCATATGGTATCGATTGGCTATATCCTTCAAAATCTGCAAAAATAAAGCAATAATCGTGATTCACAGATAAAGCATGTGGCCTCCCATTACATTCCTTTAGTATCACTGTAAAACACTGGGAAAGCCCAATTTTAAAAGATTTATATAAACAAAATAACCAATTAAATCTATTAACTCAATTCTACATAAACACAAAAGTCACAGATATTTGAAGTTTTGAAGTGCCATTAACTCCAGAAAATAAATCACATAAAAGATTTCAAAGTGAAGAACAGTTTGCCCAGAATTACTAATTTGTTTGTAACGTTGAAATATGCAGAAAAGCAGGCTATACTACTTTCATAAGAAACCATTTTGACTTCTTAACAACCAGGGAGTAAAAATAAGTCAATTATAAGTTTGCTTTACTCTTATTAAAAACATTAACATGAATAATCCAATATCATTTATATTCAGCTAAAAAATAGTATATAATCAACGCAGAGTATGGAATAGCACAGTTAACTCTTTCTTTCATTGACAAAACACTAACCCTCTTCACTAGGTATACTTCTGAAACTGATTTCCCTTCTTAGTTCATTTTAGATAGTAGAGGGCAGCCTTTTAAAACATGTATTACCATTATAAAATGGAAGACCAAGCAAAGGAAAGATTTGGCTCCAAGCTCAATCTCCTTCTTCCCAAAATCAAACAATGCAGTAGTCCAGAAAATTATTTCCTTCTTTCCACATCTATCAAAAGTAGAAAAGATATTACACATTCCTCCCACACCTTCCCCAGCTTAAAACTCCAACTTTTGAAGTTCTTCCCTGGCAGGAGGAACCCTGTGATCTGGGTGGATAGCACAGGACATAAAAAGCCATCTAATTATATGCACTTAAGATCTGTACCCTTTACAGTAGGTATATTATTTAAATCAACCAATATATAAATAACCCCTTCCCATTTTTCTTATTTGAAATTTTTGATTATCTGTCTCTTCCCAGTAAAATATAAACATCTTGAAACCCCATCTGTCTTCCTCCCCAGTAAACTCCCAGCATTTAGAATGGCGTCTGGCACTACTCGGTAGGTATCTGTTGAAGAAATGATTGCATGCACATATGCAGTAGACTGTAAGGTCTTATACAGTAGCTACTAGCCACCGTGGCTACTGAGTGATTGAAAACATCGCTAAACTGAGATGTACTGTCAATATAAAATATATACCAGATTTCAAATTGTACCAAAAAAAAAAAGGAATGTGAAATATAAGTTTTATAGCAGCTGTGTGTTGAATGTTAAAGGATACCTTAGATATGTTGACTTTAATATTAAAAGAAGATTCATCTGTTTCTTCTGACTTCTTTTTTATGGGGCTACTAAAAAGTTTTAACTTACCAATATAGTTTACATTTGTAGTTTCCACCATTTCTAATGAACAGTGCTGTTTTTGACCATATTAACACAACGGAATCATTTGGGCTAATAATTAAGAATGTCCCTATTAAGGAAAGGTCTGTGTGAAGCCTGTGGTAAAGGAACCGCAGGGACGCAATAAGAAGCTTTACCAGTTTCTCAGCATCAGATTATGCTCCTCTCCAAACAAGTTCCGACATTATGTTTACGAACCACTGGTACCTTCTGTTCATGTTAACTTTCTGTCCTCATTTTTCCTTTTGTCTTTCATCTTCCTTTCACAATATTCATGTATTCCTTTGTTTAATAAACAAAATTTTTAATGCCTACTATGTGCCAAGAATTGTTCTGGCCACCTAGAACAGGACAATAAATAGGACTGACAAGGTTCCTTCCAATGAAAGAAAACAGAAAATAAATATATATATTAGGAAAAAAGCAAGGTAAAGGTCAGCAAACAGCATGTGAAATGGTGCTGGTGGCAGTGGTACTATTTCAGAGGAAGATCAATAAAGCTTGATGAGATGACATCTGAACAGAGACATGAAGGAGATGAGAAAGTGGTCATCTGAGCATCTGGGAAATGCATTCCAGGTAGAGGAAAGCAAGCCAGACTACACAGGGTATGTCTGAGGAAAGCAGGAACTGTTCCTCCTCCAGGTCTTTGACAGAACCTCCAACTATGCACGTAAGAGGTGGATCTATATTATGGCTCAGGTTTTCAGAGAATAACTCCTTCTCTACCCTCAGTCCATGTGGAGCTCACTCTCCTCTGTTCCAGCTCAAAGGGTGAACACATAATCCATTGTGGCTTTCAACATATTCTCCTCACTTCCAAAATGATTGATTTGGGATAGAATGTGTGACTCAGATCAGGACAAGGAGATTCAATTCTAGGACTTTTCTAAGAATTACTGGGAAAGAGAAGATAGAAGAATGTAAGCCTATAAATGTTGGGAAATGTGTGGGGTGGGAATGGGGTATGGGGAGCACCTAAGGGGAAAATGATGCTTAAGAGGGAAAGACAGAGAAAAACCAATTCTCATAGTATCTGAGTCCCTGGGTCTGGCCATGAAAGGAGTTAAACTATCTCTGGATTCTACAGTTAAAATAGACAATAAATTTCCTTTTTTGCTTAATCCAGTCAAGAGTTGTCTTTCTATCCCTAACAACCCAAACGATGTGGAACAACAGAAATTTGTTTTGTATATTTATCATTACAACTTATGATCTTACAGGGTATACTAAAAACCCTGGATAGGAGATTAGACTATCTTTCTTAAAATGTCTTAGTTCTTTGAGCATAGCAGCAGAAAGTTTCAAGAGACAAATGGATAAATAACAAATGGACACACTTTTAAATATTTAAAATAGAGAAAACAATCTAAATGGAGTAACTGTAAAACAAAGATAAAAACCTCTTGAAGCATCTGTGTGATAAATACCAAGAATATATTAAAATAGACAAGACTGTTCGAGACACCTATTTTGTTTTATTGCTTGGAACCAGATAACGCTGCACAATACTCCTATCTGGTACAGCAATGTGTTCTTTGACTTTTAAAATTTTGACAATTCAAACATTTACTTCCCAGTTTTACTTTTTAGTCATTAAGTACATTAAAATTTTTAAAAAATACTTTCTTTGTTGTTTGTGATTATAAGAGGAAGACAAATTCTTTTAAAAAAGAAGAATACAGGTTCCTTATTTTATTATTATTTTTTAATGTTTTATTTAACATTAAAGAGAGAGAGAGAAAGAGAAACAGCGTGAGCAGGGGAGGGTCAGAGAGGGAGATACAGAATCCAAAGACAGGCTCCAGGTTCTGAACTGTCAGCACAGAGCTCGACGCAGGGCTTAAACCCACACAAACCACGGGATCATGACCCGAGCCAAAGTTGGACGCCAAACTGACTGAGCCACCCAGGCGCCCAAGAGGTTCCTTGTATAAAAAAAAAAATCAAATGAAGGTGACTGGCTGGCTCAGTTGGTAGAGCTCACAACTCTCAATTTCTGGGTCATGAGTTCGAGCCCCATGTTGGTTATGGGGCCTACTTAAGAACTACATACACAAATGTTACAGAAATAACAAACATTAGGTTTACATTTTGTGTGTGTGTGTACAAAATTAGATCCTAATGTAACACTTTCAAAACTTGTTTTTCCTCCTTCACTTAATAATATTTGGACATCTTTCATGTCAGAACATAAATTTGTACCTGATTCCTCTTAAGATTCCTTATATTTTATTACCAAGATTTATTTAATCAAGTCCCATTAAAAACATACAGTATGGGCTACCAGTGTAATTAATATACCATTAACACAGGACAATGAACATTTTTCTTTTATATAAAGCACAGTCACTTTTTCTAACAAAATTTCAACCAACTGAAGTGCCATAAAAATAGATGGCTCAATAATCAGAACATAGAGTGCCCCAAAATATGTCTAATATGTATGATTTAAGAGGGGCCACAGAAACATGGCAAGGATATAAATGTATCAGAATACTGATTTCCTGTTTGAAAAATAAATCAATTTATGGGGCGCCTGGGTGGCTCAGTCAGTTGAGTGTCTGACTTTGGCTCAGGTCATGATTTCATGGTTTGTGGGTTTGAGCCCCTTGTCAGGCTCTGTGCTGACAGCTCAGGGCCTAGAGCCTGCTTCAGATTCTGTGTCTCCCTCTCTCTCTGACCCTCCCCTGCTCATACTGTTTCTGTCTCTCAAAAAATGAATAAATGTTAAAAAGTTTTTAAAAATAAAATAAATCAGTTTAGGTCATCCCTACCTCATGACATCAATCTAAAGAAATTCCAAATGGACTAAAGGGTTCCACATTAATAATAAATCAACATGAAAATCCAAACGTATACAAGTAAAAGAAACAAAACATTTAGAGATTACATTTGTCTTTCTAATCAGTATACATACTCAAATTGGCAATAATATTCAGTGTCAGTGGAGTATAACAAGGTAAGTTTAAGTTGTCTGTAATATAAAAAGTGATACAATCTATTGAAAAATAATTTACCAGTAGGTGTCCAGCAATTCCTGTCTACTAAACTGAGGGAAACAATCTGAATTCTTAAGAAAGTTGTAGGTATAAAAACATTCATTATATCATAATGTTACACAGTCACGAAAACACCCATATAGGGTATTATAACAATATCAAAAAACATTTATGTCAAAAACATCAGGAAAAAGTCAAGACAAAAATCTATTCATAAAAATATGATCACAACTATTTTTTAAATATTAAAACTACTAAGGAAATACCTCAAAAATGTTAAGGGCATTTACACATTTATTTGATAGGATTATGGTAATTTTATTTCATTTTTTTTAGGATCATGATAATTTTAACTTTCTTTTTTCAGCTTTCTTGTATTTGCCAAATCCACATTTATAACCAGAGAAAACAATTAACTTCTAAAAATTTTCAAGATAAACCTCCCACTTCTTAAAAGATGGAGTAAAGTCTTCCCAGTAAAGAAACATTTAAAACAGGGACATTATGTAAAACACAAACAGAAACGCAAAGAGAAGGCACTAAGAACCTTAAGACCAAGAACGGACACAGTGGTGAGTGTCCAGTGTGTCCAGGGTTTCCATTTTGCCTCCTATACTCTAGACGTGGACACGAGAGGTCAGTAACCTGGAAATGCCAAAGGCTACAGAAAAAAAGCTGTTGAAACCTTTCTCCCCCCATCTCTAGCCAAAACACCAGGAAAGGGGCAGCCTAACTGCTCTATTTCAGTTGAGCACCACAAAGAAGTGGGTGACCTCAATTACACCCCTTCAAGCAAAAGCGGGGTAAAGAGCCTAGATTTCCACCTTCGCAAATTTGTCACGAGGTTGTCACGAGGCGAGGCTCCTGCTCCCTGTCAGGATGGTGTCAGAGAAAATCAAGTAGGAGTAGGACCTCGCCCCTGCTGGGTGGTAATGAGACCCATCTGCAGTAGAGACGCTGTAGGGAGCCTGGACTCCCACCCCCCCCCAGCAGCAGCGAGGCACCACCCTCCAGTCTCCACGGAGGTGCCCAGAGGAGGCTTAGTGCAGAGTGGGGATGTTCCCCACGGCCCAGTGGTAACCAGGCCACCTCTTCCTCCCTGGTGTCAGCAGTGGCCAGGCGGAGCGGTAACAAGGCACTCCAGCACTTTCTAGCTGGCAGTAACGGGCTGAGGTTTGGGGGAAGCACAACCTCTACCTGGCTGAGCGGTGAGGAGAAGCGCCTAAGAGGCCGAGCCCGGAAGCTGCACTTCCGCCCCTCCTCCGAGTAGCCAGTGACCCCCTTCCTCTGCGGGAGAGGAGTCAGGGAGTGAAAGCTGCTACAACAGAATGTTCAAATAAGATCCAGACTCTCAAAATACACAGAATGCCAAGGTTACAATAAACATTCACTCATCATACCAACACTAAAGACCTGAAACTGAATGAAGAAAGAAAGTCACTGAGATGACAGGGATGTTAGAAAAACCTGAACAAGATTTTAAAGCGACCATGATAAAAATGGTTAAGCAAACAACTGTGAACACACATGAAAAATATGAAAAAATCTGTAAGATTTAATAGACGGAGGCAGAGATGGGAGGAAAAAGACACGTTATGGAGCCAAGAAAGCCTTTATTGGGATCTGCGATTTCCGGGCGAGGTCCCATGGCCCGGGGAGTAGGGAGTCGGGGATGTCGCCCCAGATGGGCGATGGGGGGGGGGGGGGTTATGGGTGAGGAGTTCCGGGTTTGACCTTGGGAGGGCAGATTATCAAATAAGGGCCTTTCAGGGGGCGTGGCGGGATGGAATAGGTGGCCTCCTCTGTCCGGGTGATGGGAAGCTGGAGCTTCATGATTGGCTGCTTCCAAATGGGGCAGGACATCCCAGGTCTGCAGGTGAGGGGCGGGGAGGTCGTCTGTGCACGTGGTCTCCTCCAGCCCCCAGAGAAATGGCCGCTCGGTCGCCACCTTAATGTGACTCTAACAAAATCAAAAGCCTCGAAGAACTTGTAGACAGAAAAAGTAAATGATATGTTTTAAACAAAGTATACTTAGTATATTAAATGTAAATTTTAAAAGTGAAAAATAACTCAAGTGACAAACTTCAGAAGTGAAGCAGTAACTGAAATAGTTCAGCAGGTGGGCTCAGCTGCAGAACGGAAAGGGCAGAGACAGGACCCAGGAAACTTCACGGCTGAATGACAAATTACTCCATCTAAAAAACAGAGAGGAATGAAAGCCAGGGGAGAAAATGAAAACCAAGGAGCTGTGGGACTATCACAAAAGATCTAACACAGGTGTCACTGCGGTCCTGCAAGGAGACTTTTTCAGCCACAAATGGAGAACAACATGAAAAAATAACGGCCAGAAATTCCACAAATTGGTCGGAGACAAAAACCTACAAATTCGAGAAGCTAAGTGATGTCCGAAATGAAAAATCCAGAGAAATCCATGCCAAGAGACATCACCACATTAACCTTCTGAAAATGAAAATGTCCTAAAAGAAATGACAGAGCAGGGGCCCCTGGCTGGCTCAGCCAGAAGAGCACGCGATTCTCGATTTCAGGGGCATGAGTCCAGGCCCCATGTGGAGTGTAGAGATTATTTAAATAAATAAAACTTAAACCAGAAAAAAAGGGTAAAAAGGATACTTTACTTATACGCAAAAAATAATTTGAATTACAGGAGAATTTTTATTAGAAAATATGAAGGCCAGAAGGAAGTGGCACAATGTTCCTCAAGTGCTAGGGGAAAAATAATCTATCTGAAATCCCAAATATAGCAAAAATATACTTGAAGGGTAAAAGGAAAATCAAGCCATTATCACATAAGGGAAAGTAATAAAGATGACTGTTGACCAGAAGACCTACTCCAAGGAAAGGCAAACTTAGGAAACTCTCTAAACAGAAAGAAAACAATAAAGAAGGAATGTGGAAACAGAAAGAAGGAAGAAAAAATATGATAAACAAAAATATGGGTAAATATACACTTTCTATTTACTCAAAATGTCTAAGCAATGTTTCACAGTTGAAAAAAGAACTATCGAACACTGACTTGTGGGGACTGAAACATGTGAGGAACATGTAAAATCTGTTACCAACACAGGAGGGTAAAGGGCTGGAAAGGCATACACACTTCTAAGTACTTCACGGACCGAAGAAGAATCCTCAAGAGAAATCGCAAAGCACAATGAACTGAATAAAAATGTAAACTAAATACATGTCAAAATTTGCAGAACACAAGCTACAGAAGTGCTGACAGAAGTTTATAGCAATAAAAATGCATGTGTTAGAAAAGAGGGAAAGTCTGATCGATAACCTCAGGAAAATACAAAGACACAAAGGAACCCGGAGTAAGCAGGTCCACTGCTGCCACACACTCCTGCACCCCACTCCCCAGCTCCAGTCCCTGCTATTACAACATGGGGGCTCCCGCTCCCCCCCAACACCAGCTCCAGTCTCTGCTGCCTCAACACGGGGCTCCCACTCTCCCCCCTCACCCCAGCTCCAGTCCACTGCTGCCACAAAACAGGGCTCCTGCTCCCCTCAGTTCCCGCTGCAGGGCGGTCTTCCCCTGGGGGCGCAAGCACTTGGGTCAGCATTTCTGACTCTGCCCCAGCTACCTTCAGCTGAGGCTAAGTTCCAGGCAAGTGCAGTCAAGAGATGGGCCTCCTTCCCTCTACTTGGCCCCCCACTCACGGAACAGACTCTACTCTGGGCGGAAGTCTGCTGGGAATATTGGGGCTCCAATCCCACTTGTCCAGGCTCACAAGATGGTGGTCCTACAACAGGAAAGCAGTTCAAGACCGCACAGTGCTGACTCTCCTTTGAGTGCTCAGCTCCTAAAGGAGCGTTTCTCTCACAGAAAAGTATACAGTTGTCCCCACTCTCAGCTCCAGAGCCTTGGCTGGGAGATTGGCCCTGAGGACAGGAACAAGCAGTAAAACAAATGGCTCTTCCTCTCTTCCCAGCAACGGAGAAATCCAGGCCCAAGGAGGCTGTCAAAACCAGTGGAGGCTGCGGGGAAAGGCAGTTGGAAGAAGGTTCCACTCAAGATGACACAGGCTAAAATCTAGGTCGGCTAGTTTGCAGGAGAAAACCAGAAGAGACGGCTGGGAGGGATCCTCCTGGGCTCAGAACAGACGTCCAACACTGACTCCAGGACCTCATACTTCAAAGGATCCCCCCAAATTTGATGGATTAGCCTACATAACAGATTATGCCCCAGGGCGTTGTTGAAAACAAGAGAGAAAACAGTAGGACATTTTCAGAGTAAAATAGATGGGTTTTGTCAGGGAGGGGATGGGCATCCGCCCAAACCACAGCCAGCCCGGGGTGACTGAGCACACCCGAAGCTGCTGCGTCTCCCAGAGAAGCAACATCAGAGGCTTAGCGCTGAAGAAGGGGAGGGAGTGGGAACAGACCTCAAAAAAAAAAAAATCTGTCCAGTCCCTAAACATATAAACAAGAAAGTTACAATAAAAATAATAAAAAGTCATGAGGGAGAATGGGGTCCAAGAGACACTTATTAAGACTTATTACAATATATTTTCTAACATGCTCAGCTTCCAACAAAAAAAAACCCCTACAAGACACAATAAGAAATATTTCTCATCACCAGCATCCACTGTTGGGCACATGCACGAGGCTAACCTCCGCAGTGGTACAACGACGTGCTGACAATCAGGGACCCCACAGCTGCTGGCCCACAGGCACGGAGCCATCCCTGACTCCCGTCCCCGGCCTGCTTGGCTTTGAGTGCCAGCAGCTGGCTCCTCCAGTCACACAAGTGCATGCTGACAGCCAAGGCCCCCACAATTGCTTGTAGGTCTGGATTTGGCCCTGATTCGCTTCACCAACCTGCATGCCACCAGCCCCGGCTCCATGACTGACCTCCATTATGGTGCACAGGCTGTAGCTACCCACACAGCAGTCACAGTACTACACAGCAACAGCCAGGGCCCCTGACCTGCCTATCTGACCACAGGTGGCCCTGGACACTGCTCCTGGCTCTCACCCTCACCACTGCCTGTGTCTGCAGCTGGCCCTGCCACCACATTGGCTCCTGCAGCAAAGTATCAGTTCGCCACTTGATGCTCAGACCACCCCACCACCTGCCCTGGTCCTTAGCCAAAGGACCTGAAGGCAATGCTGAGGACCCCAGTAGCCCGTGTGCCCATGGTAGACCACTGACAGATCTCACCAACGATCACACCATTGTTGATGTCATGGATCCCAACTGCCTGAGCAGACAAGATACTACCCCAGCCCCTTCCCTAACCTAGAACCCCAGGTGGGGGGTGGGGGTGGGAAGTCCATCCAAAATCCTAGATGCAGCAGGCCTAGTCACACCCAGCACCACAGCACACTCCAGCGTGCCCCCATCTATATGTGAAGTTCTTCCTATAAAGTCTCGAAGAGGTGATGGCTTCTTCAAATGCATAGTCCTCCACACAAGGCTGCAGGAATCATGAAGAATACTGCCAAAGGAACAAAGTAAATTTCTAAAAGAATACACAAACATACACACAGTGAAGATCCATAAATTCCTTAATGAATGCTTCAAAATAACTGCCCTAAAGATGCTCCAAGAGTAACAAGAGAGCAGACATACACAATTTAACAACATTGGAAATATAATAGGAGAGCAAAATGAAAAGTTCAATCCAAAGACTGAAAACAATGATGAACCAACAATACGTTCTGGGGCTGGAGAGTGCTGTGACTAAACTGAAGAATTCAATGGAGAGCCTCAACAGCCAACGCGACCCATCAGAAGAAAAGAAACAGTGAAATCAAAGATAGATCATTTGAAATTATCTACTCAAAGGTACAAAAGATACAAGAATGAAAAGGGATAAAGCAAGCCTACAGAACTAGTCTGAAACTACTTTTAAAATACACATATGTTTTATGAGACTCCCAGAAGGAAAGAGAGGGGAAAGGGGGTCAGAAAGCTTAAAGAAACTATAGCTGAGAACTTCCTAAATCTGAGGAGATATATGGGCATCAAGCTCATATGTTCCCAAACAAATGCAACCCAAAGAGATTTCTAAAAGACACATTATAATAAAACTGTCAAAAATCAAAGACAGAGTAGGGGCACCTGGGTGGCTCAGTCGGTTAAGCAGCTGGCTTTGTCTCAGGTCATGATCTCACATGGTTCGTGGGTTCAAGCCTGCGACAGGCTCTGGGCTGACAGCTCAGAGCTTGGATCCTGCTTTGGATTCTGTGTCTCCTCTCTCTGCCCCTCCCATGCTCATGCTCCATCACTGTCTCTCAATAATAAATAAACATTTTAAAAAAATCAAATATACAGCAAGAGCCTTGAAAGCTGCAAAGGAAAAAGCTTGTCAACTTTAAGAGATCTCCCACGCCCACTATAAGACTGTCCTATTTCTCCCTGGAACTCTTGCACGCCAAGACAGAGTGGAATGACACATTCAAAATGCTGCTAATAAACTTTCAACCAAGAACAACTGATACAGCAGAGCTGTCCCTGAGAAATGAAGAAGCGAGAAAGACTTTCCCAGACAAATGAAGTCTGAGGGAGTTCACCACCACTAGACCTGCCATACAGGTCAGAACTTCAGAATTTCTGAAAGGAACTCTTCAAGCTGCAATACAAGGATGTGATCTACCACCAGAAAACACATGAAAATAATCAAGGTGAGTCCACAGTCAGATTCAACATACCCCAATAGTGTAATATGTTGGTGTGTTTATGCCATAACTCTCATATAAAGACCAAAGGACAGAAGAATTGAAGATAACTATAGCAGGGAGCCTGGCTCAGTCAAAGAGTCTGACTCCTGATCTCGGCTCAGGTCATGATCTCACGGTTTGTCAATCTGAGCCCCACATCTGGCTCCGTACTGATGACACAGAGCCTGCCTGGGATTCTGTCTCTCCTTCTCTGTCCCTCCTGTGCTTCACACACGTGCTCTCTCTCTCTCAAAGTAAATAAACTTATTGGTGGCCATTAAATTTGCTTCCAGTTTAAAAAAAAAAAGGTAACTATAGCAATGATAAATTGCCAGCATATACATATGAAAAGATGTAAATTATGACATCAAAAAGACAAAATGTGGTAGAGGCAGTAAAAAGATATAGTTTTTGTATGTGACTGAAGTTGTTATCAGCTTAGAAGACTTATCTTTTATTCAAGCCTCATGGTAACCACAAAGTAAAAACCTTCAGGAAATGTATACAAGAAAAAGAAGGAAATCAAAGCATATCACTATATAAAAAAAAGCATCAATTCACAAAGGAAGACAGAGAGGAACAAACAGAAAACAGTACGTTGGGATTAGTTAAGTCCTTGCCTACTGATGCTTACTTTAAATGTACATGGATTGTATCACCCATTAATAGATGTAGGGTGGCTGAATGGAATAAAAAACAAGACCCAACTGGGTTGCCCACAAAGACTCCTGTAAGTTGTATGGACATATGGGATTAGGCGAAGGGATGGAAAAAAAGATTCTACAAAAATGGAAACCCAAAGAGAAATATTAGACAAAAGAGATTTTAAGTCAAAACCTATAACAAGAAATGTGATCATTATAATGATAAAGGGATCAGTTCATCAGGAGGATATGACAGTCTTAAATATCGATACAGCCAACATCGGAGCACCTATAGATAGTAAGTAGCCACTAATAGATCTGAGGGGGAAAAAATATAAGAGCATAGTAACAGTAGAGGACTTTACTATCCCATTTTCAACAATGAATAGGTCAGTCATACAGACAGAAAACCAGTAAAGACACACTGGACTTGAACTATACTTTAATCAAATGGACCTAACAGATCCACACGGAACATTCCACCCAAGAGCAGCAGAATTCTTCTCATGCACACAGAGCACCATCCAGGATGAACCATATATTAGGCTATAAAACAAGCCTTAACAACGTAGAAAGATTAAAGCCACATCAAGTATCTTTTCATACCACAATGGCATAAAATTAGAAATCAATAATTGGAAAAAAGTGGAAAACTCATGAGTATGTGGAAAATAATCAACACGTCCGAAAAACCAATGGGTCAATAAGAAATCAAAAAGCAAAAAATATACTGAAACAAACAAATATAAAAACACAACATATCAAACCTTAGGGAATGGAGCAAAAGCAGTTCTTAGAGGAAAGTTTATAGCAATAATTGCTTACATTAAAAAGCAAGAAAGAGCCACCTGGGTGGCTCAGTCAGTTAAGTGTCCAACTCCCGATTTCGGCCCAGGTCATGATCTCCAGGTTCATGAGATTGAGCCCTATGTTGGGCTCTACGCTGACAGCGTGGAGCCTGCTTGAGATTCCCTTTTTTCCCCTCTTTCTGACCCTCCCCACCTCAAAATAAACAAACTTAAAAGAAATAAAAAAAGCAAGAGGGCACCAGGGCGGCTCAGTTGAGTATCTGACTTCAACTCAGGTCATGATCTTTCATGGGTTCGAGCCCCATTTTGGGCTCTGTGTTGACAGCTCAGAGCCTAGAGCCTGCTTTCAGTTCTGTGTCTCCCTCTCTCTCTGCCCCTCCCCTGCTTGCGCACATGTGCACTCTCCCTCTCTCAAAAATACATAAAACCATTAAAAATAATAATAATAAAGACCATTTATGAGAAACCCACAGATACCATAATATTTAATGGTGAAAAGTTGAAAGCTTTTCGTCTAAGATCACAAATAATACAAGGGTGCCCTCTCTCAATCACTCCTATTCAACATAATATGGAAGGTCTTGCCAGAGAAAAAAGGCAAAAAAAGGAAAAGAAATAAAAGTCATCATCCAAGCCAAAGGAAGCAGTAAAATTATCTGTTTGCAGATGACATGATCTTACATACAGAAAACCCTAAACACTCAAATCAGAATGTTTATTAGAATAAACATTAAAGTTTTACAATACGAAATCAACAGAGAAAGCAGTAATATTTCTACGCACTAACAATTAATTACTAAAAGAAGAAAACAATCCCATCTCATTTATAATAGCATCATAAAAACCACAATGAATAAATTTAACCAAGGGGCTGAAAGATCTGTACATACACTGAAAACATTTAACAATAAAACGCCTATACTATCCAAAGCCACCTATAGATTCAATGCAATCTCTGCCAGAATTCCAGTGAATTCTTTACAGAAACAGAAAAACAATCCTAACATTTGTACTGAATTACAAAACACTCCAAAGAGCCAAGCAAATATGGGGAAGAACAAAGTTAGAATTATCACATTCCTGACTTCAAACTATGTTACAAAGCGACGGTAATCAGAACAGTATTGTATTGGCATAAAAACAAAACAAAAACCTAGGTTAACAGAACAGAATCAAGAGCCCAGAAATACATTCTTGCCAATTAATATCTGACAAGAGAAACAAGAAAACTCAATGGGGATAAATGGTGCTGGGGAAATTATATATTCACACACAGAAGAATGAAAATGGACTCCTCCCTATCTTACACCATTCACAAAGCTTAACTGAAATGGATTAAGAACTTAATTATAAGATCTGAAACTATAAACTACTAGAAGAAAACATAGGAAAAGGCTCCTTTACTTAGCAATGATTTTTGTTACACAAACAATAAATGCAAAAGTTTTTAAAAATAGGACTGTCATCAAACTGAAAAGCCTATTCCTCACTGCAAAAGAAAAAAAAAAGAAACAATCAACAAAATGAAAAGCCAACCTAAGGAATAGGAAAAAATATTTGGGAACCATCTATCTGTTAAGGATTGAAGATCCAAACTATAAGAAACTCACATAACTCAAAGGCAAAACAAACAGAAAAACAATCTGATTTAAAAATGGACAAAGGACCCAAATGTTTTTCCAAAGAGGAGATACAAATGACAGTACAGGGAAAGTGCTGCACATCACTAATCATCTGGAATATCAAAACCACAATGAGGTATCACCTCAGCCCTGTTAGGATGGCTGTTATCAAAAAGAGAAAAGAAACAAGTGTTGATGAGGGTGTGGAGAAATGGGAACCCCTATGCACTGCTGGTTCAAATGTAAATTAGTGCAGCTGCTATGGAAAACAGTACGGAGGCTCCTCAATATATTGCAGACAGAACTGGCATATGACCCAGAAAAGATCCAGCAATTCCACTTCGTGCGTATACATCCAAAGGAAACAGAATCACTATCTGAAAGGAGGATCTGCACGCCTGGGTTCACTGCAGCACTGTTTACAACACTCAAGACACGGAAACACCCCAAGTGCCCATCAGTGGACGAATGGGTAAAAGTCGTGGTGGACACATACAATGGAATACTATCCAGCCATGAAGAGGACGGAAATCATGCTATTCGCACCATGGATGGACCTTGAGGGCAGTATGCGAAGTGAAATAAGTTAGAGACAGACAAATACTGGATGATCTCACTTATACATGCAATCTTAAAAAAACTGAAGTCATAAAATGTTTCCAATTTTGATGAAATCTAATTTATCATTTTTCCTTTATTAAACGATTTTTAAAAATTTTTTAAGAAAAAATATTTTTTTATTCTTTATTTTTGAGAGACACACACACAGAATGCAAGCAGGGGAGGGTCAGAGAGAGAGAGGGAGACACAGAATCCGAAGCAGGCTCTAGGCTCTGAGCTGTCAGCACAGAGCCTGACGTGGGGCTCAAACTCACAAACCGTGAGATCATGACCTGGGCCGAAGTCGGCCATTCAACCGATTGAGCCACCGAGGCATCCCTTAAATCATTCTTTTTTTAATCAAACAGAGAAAAGATTGATAGTTGCCAAAGGCAGGGATTGGGTGGGGGGAAGTGAATGAAGGTGGTCAAAATATACAAACTTCCAGGTATAAGATTAATAAATTCTGTGGATATAATGTACAGAATGGTGACTATAGTTAACGACACTGTAATGAATATTGGAAAATTGCTAAGATATCAATGGTAAAAGTTCTCATCACAAGAAAAGAGAAATTTGTAACTGTGTGACAAGATGCACGTTAACTAACTGTGGTATTCATTCAGCAATCCACACATACACCAAATTATTATGCTGCACACCTTAACACAATGTTACATGTCACATCTCAATAAAACGCTGTGGGTGGGGATCAAAATTAGTTCTCTCAAAAAACTGCATACTGTTTGGTTACTGTCCACCTTACACAACTGACGGGGTCCTGCTAGCACTCTGAAAACTCAGCTTACCTTCTCTCTGATACTGAAGTCAAAACATTATTCTAAAATCTATATGGAAAGGCCAAGGAACTGAAATTAACACAACTCTGAAAAACAATAAAATGGAACACAGAGACTACTCAATGTGAAGACTTACTCTATAGCTAGAGTCACCAAAACTGTGGTATTACCAGGACAGACACAGAGATTCTACAGCAGAATAGAGACTCTAACAATAAAGAATCATTTGCCCGACTGATTTGGGACCCTGGCACAAAAGCAACTCATTAGGGAAAGAGAACACCAACAAATGGTGCTAGACATCAATAGGGAAAAAAATAACCTTCAGTGTAAGTCTCACATCTTATATAAAAGTTAACCCAAAATGTATCACGGTTCTAAATGTAAAATGTAAAAGTTTTAGAAAAAATATGGGAGAAAATCTTCAGGATGGAAGGCTTGGGAAAGAGTTCTTAGACATGACACTACAAAGCATGATTCTTAAAAGCAAAAACTGCTAAACTGGACTTCATCAACATTAACAGCTTCCAGGGGGCACCTGACTGGCTCATTCAGAAGAGCCTGCGACTCTTGAGCTCCGGGTCACGAGTCTGAGCCCCACACTGAGGGGTTGAGATTACTTAAAAAAAAAAAAATTAAGAACATTTACTCTTCAACATACCCTGAAAAGACAAGCTACAGATTGGAAGAAATAGGTGCAAACCGCACATATGACAAAGTTTAGTACTACCTAGGCTACACACATAAAGAACTCTCAAAACACAACAGTAAGATAAACAGTCCAATTAGAAAATGGACATGATCAAGGCACCGGCAGACTCAGTCTGGTGAGAGCTGCTTTCTGGTTCACAGACCAACATCTTTGTGCTGTCCCCTCGCAGGGCATAAGGGAGACAAGGAGCTCTCTGAGGTCTCTTTTGTGAGGGCACTAACCTCACTGATAAGGGCTCTCTATCCTCATGACTTAGTCATCTCCCTAAGGACCCACCTCCAAGTACCATCCCCTTAGAGATTATTAGGTTTCAACATATAAATAGGGGGTGGAGAAGAACCAATATTCGGTCTACAGCAACTATCTAACATCTGTATGTTTTATTTATTTGTGTTACTGATTATGCCTTTTCTAGTTAGAGTAGAAGCTCTGTAAAGACAAGACTCATCGTTATTTTGTTCACTGTTATTCCGAGTCTAGAAAAATGCCTGGCACTTAGTAGGTGCTCAATAATTATTTGCTGAATAAAATAACTACTAATCTAAAATAACAATAAACTCAAAGCAAATACCAGTGATGTTATTTTCCACACACCACTAAAACTCTTAATTGCTGCTTTCTATTAAGACGTTTTCATTCCATGCATCAATGCAAATTTAATTGTCATAAAATCAAAACATACTTCGTAAAGCACACTTACATAAAGGTCTTTCCCACAGGTCTTATAACTTAAACTACAATTACCTTATTTAAAGCGTGTCCAACATGTGGGTCACCATTTGCATATGGAGGTCCATCATGAAGACAAAATTCTGTCTTTACTTTTCTTTCTCTCTGCCACGAATAAAGTTCTGAAAATCCGCATTTCTGTTTAAAAAGAATCATAATGTCTGAACATCATCCAAGTACATACTCCTGCATCTTACCATAAATAACAGCCAGGGTCTGCTTACTTCAATCCCGTGGCAAAGTATTCAACTCCAAAACCCAATGGTGAACTTTCCAAAATGCACATCTGAGTCCTCGTCTTTCAATACTTTTTAATAGGTTCCCTACAGGCTTCAGATTTAAGTCTAAGCTCTTCATACGGTAAACAGGGCCCAACAAAGGTTCAGTACCACCAAATTCCGGCCAGTCTCAAGCACTCCCCACCCTTCACTGCTCAGTCCAGCCATGCTGAAGGGCCAGTAGACCAACCCTCCACCCCCAACTTATTCTTGCTCTCCTTTAGCCTCAATACTCGCTACCCTCCAAATCCCAAAAACAGTCACGGCAGCCCTATTCCCCTTCTCTCACCCACTGTGTACCCTTGGCTCCGTCACTGAGCCCTGTGGGATTGTTCCCTGTTTTGAAAAAATGTTCATAATAGCAAATTGACAGAGCTGTTGTCAAAATTACATGAGAAAACATCTGAAACTGTCACAGTTCCTGGCATCACAATAGTACTGAATAAGACACTTTTAAAAAGTAGATGGCAGGGCACCTGAGTAGCTCAGTCCATTAAGCATCAGATCCCTGGGGGAGGGGGGGGGGGCTCAGCTCAGGTCATGATCTCATGGTTTGTGAGATGGAGTCCCACGTGGAGCTCTGTGCTGACAGTGCTGAGCCTCCTTGGGATTCTCTCCCTCTGCACCTCCCCTGATCCTCTGTGTCTGTCTGAATGTCTCTCTCTCTCTCTCTCAATAAACTTAAAAAAAAAAAAAAAAGGAGACGGCCAAAACAGGTTTATGAGTCTAGAAGTCTGATAACTGCCATAAGAATATTTAGGCTAGACAAACTTACTTAATCAATATACGCTAAATATGGAGGATTTTAAAGACTCTGGAAGTACAGAAACTGACAAGTGAATCTGCCCTTAGAAAACTCAGTCTAACACAGGGCACAGGCGCACGGTTTAGGAAGGAGACTGAGCAAGTAAGTACAGCTGCTCCGTTCTACAAACACGTCAGAATTCCAACTAGGCGCCTAATGACCCCACAAAAGTAAGCTTCAACTTTCCCACATAATCGAATTGTTATTTACAAGTGTCCATGTTAATTTACTTTTAACAAACCACTGGAAAAGTGTCCAAATTCGATTTGTTTCTGCCTCAAAAATGGCACTTCTATTCAGTGCTGCTACACTAGCATCCCTCTTTAATATTCTGCTCTGGAA
>PJEM01014182.1:0-17677 GCA_004023845.1 Helogale parvula
AAATAAACAGAAAAAAAATAAACATTTTTTAAAAAGTAAAATAAAACAAAACAAAAAACAACAATGCTAAGGTTGAGAAATCCTGATCTAGTCCATTTTTATAAAGAAACTGAACCCACCAGAAATAAGTGACTTGTCTATGACAGTGATGGTAGGAATCATCTTCTCTTCAAGTCCAAAACTCTCACCAGCCCAATCTGTTCTGTTCTAAGCTTTAACTTGCTTCAGGTCTTCAGGTCTGAGATATTAAAGAAATGTTTAGTCTTGGGGCACCTTGGTGGCTCAGCTGGTTGAGCATCCGAATCTTGGTTTTGGCCTCACAGCTGGTGGGATCAAGCCCCATGTTGGGCTCTGGGCTGGTGGTGCGGAGCCTGCTTGGGATTCTCTTTCTCTCTCTCTCTCTCTCTCTCTCTGCCCTTCCTCTATTTGCTCTCTCTCAAAAAAATAAACTTAAAAAAAAAAAGCTTTGTTAAAAAAATAATAAAAAATAAAAATAGAAAATGTTTAGTCTCACACAAGCATGGCAAGGCCATAAACTCAAGCCCCTTCTGGAACCACCAATACAGCTACTGTCCAAGTGCCAAACTGGCATAAGACAAAAGCCTTGGGGAAGCTTCCAGAAGGAGGAAACCTCCCTGCACCACCACTCCCAGCCCCCAACACATAAAAAGGTCTAATTCCAGGAGCGCTGCTTCCTTTTCCCAACTCCATGTAACTGGTTAAAATTATACACCAGGAAAAGATGGGCACCCCCCCCCCCACACCAAGCACAGGAAGAAGGCGGAGCTCCCAGAAGAAACGCTGAAAACCCAAGAGAAACAGTGGAGTTTGCACTTTCACTGAATATGCAGACTGTATTTCATACGAGTCTTCATATCCTGTAGAAAGCTGGTCTTTGATACCCCGTAGAAAAGATGCTGCTTGCTGACTTCCAAGAGTTGGTTTGTTAGTTCTGGAGTGCTACCATTGTTTCCCATTTCCTTGGCCTGACTAGCCCATTTCCTGCTTTGCTCTGTTATTTCACAGCACCTTACATCTGAGCTCTTGGTTCATCATTTTCCTGTCTGACAGTGATTTGAATTGTTTTCTCTGTATGAGTCTTCTTACAGAATAAATTCTTTACCTGAGTCTATGAGTCATATTTCTATCATTTTTTCTTATCAAAGTTTTTCTTCCATGTAGTTCCCCCCCCCCCTTTTCTGCTTAAATCACCCAGACAAGGGCAATTCTCTCTGGTGGTCCATTTATATAAAACTGTACAGGTGGGCTCTCTTTGCCCTCGTCCCGTTTACTGAGTATTATTTGAATACTGCCCTCAGGTTACGACCTGGGTGTGTATTAGGAAGGTGGTTTTGGCCAGCCTTCACATAGGGAAGGAGGGTGGTGGAGAACTGACCCGGGAAAGCTGTCTCTCTGTATTGTGTAACGTAGCTCCATGCCAACGACCACTCCACTGAAGAAGTATGTTGGGGTCCAGGAAGGAATACCCAGTATCCAAAGAAATGACCTTAGGTTTAACTTGATTTCCTGCTTCGGAGTGAGCTAATGAACTCATTCAGAACGAAATTTTTGGATTTGGTGGGTCCTAAATGTGTTTGCTTTTTTTATCACCTGTTTAGTCAGGCTTTAGTTTGCTGCCCAGTTAGCCCTAGAACTCTAGCAGACTGTTTCTATTCTCTCGGCAAGAAAGGGGGGGGGAGTGGCCAAAAGAGCCAGTAATTTTGCTATGTTAAGAAACTAGGGTGTGGAGGTCCCCAGCTTTTGGCTGCTGGCCACTCCCCTCCTTCCTTCCTGGAATGCAGTTCTTATATATGATAAAGTTTTATTTTTATTATTTTTTATTTTTAAGAGTGTATTTATTTATTTTGAGAGAGAGAGAGAGCACAAGGAGGTGAGGGGGCAGAGAAAGAAGGAGAGAGAACTCCAAGCAGGCCCTGCACTGCCAGCATCTGTGCAACATGAGGCTCAAACCCATGAACCACGAGATCATGAACTGAGCCCAAACCAAGAGTTAGATGCTTAACCAACTGAGCCACCCATTTACCCGACAGTCTTATTTTTAAATTCTGAGTCTGTGGCCTTCTTTTCTTTTTATGATTTTATTTTTTGGGGGCTGCCTGGGTGGCTCAGTCCGTTAGGCATCTGACTTCAGCTCAGGTCATGATCTTGTGGTTCATGACGAGACTTTTTGCTGACAGCTCAGAGCCTGGAGCTTGCTTCAGAGCTCCAGATTCTGTCTCCCTCTCTCTCTGCCCCTCCCCTGTGTGCTCTCTCTCAAAAATAAACATTAAAAATACTTTTTTAAGGTTTTATTTTTAAATTAATCTCCATACCCAATGTGGGGCTCAATCTTACAACCTCAAGATCAAGAGTCATTTGGTCCACCTCCTGAGCCGGCCAGGTGCCCCTGTAGTCTTATTTTCTACAGCAGAAGTGGGATAAGTGACTTAGCAGGCCTAGGAAAGCTGAGCCCATCTCAAGTGGAATCCTAAAACAGAAGTAGGAGAAACACTGAAAACCAACCAAATGTGCAAAAAAGAATCCTCAACAGTTTGGGGAACTGGAAGCACCGGGGTCCTCTGACACTTAACCGAACGGGGGCGGGAGCGAGTATAAGGCATGTCGGTGGAAATTTGGGGAACAGCTATACCCTAGGTCCCTTCTACCGCTTCCTGTCACTGGGTGATTGTCCTTCTCCCAATATGGCAGAACAGTGGAAGTTTCCTGTCTGGACAGTGTGGAGTCTGCAGGGTCCCTGGACTGGGAGACCTAAGGCACAGCTCAGAGTGAGTCTACTACTGAAAACAGAGTAGACTGAAAACAGTCTGTACTAAATGATCATGTGTACAGACCGTTGAGAACGAGAGGTGAAAAAAATCTCGAGGATGGTGAACAGCAGTCCAGAGTGACACTGGTGTCCCGGAGGGAAGACAACCAGTATCAGCACAATGTGGTTTTATATCCGCCCACACAGTCATGGTGCCCGGTGCCCTTCATTCCGTCGTGGAGAGGCAGGTTCCCCCGGCGTATCCTTTCATGCAGTGCAGGTGTGCTGGTGATGAATTCTTTCAACTTTTTTTTTTTTTAAATATCTGGAAGTGTTTATTTTGCCTTGTTACTGAAGGACACAGCATATTCTCTGGAGCACAGCACTCTAGGTTAATATTTTATATCTCTCAGTCCTTCAAAGTTTCTGCTCTAATGCCTTTCAGCTTACATTGTTGCTGGCAAGAAATCTGGACCACTTTTCTCTCTGCTCTGTATATAGGGTCTTTTCTCCTTGGTTAATTAAAAATTGGGGGGGGCACCTGGGTGGCTCAGTCGGTTGAGCATTCGATTTCAGCTCAGGTCATGATCTCACCGTTCGTGAGTTTGAGCCCCACATGGGCTCACTGCTGTCAGTGCAGAGCCTGCTTCAGATCCCGTTTCCCTCTCTCTCTGCCCCTCCCCTGCTCAAGCTCTCTCTCTCAAAAATAAGTAAAACATTAAATTTTTCTCTTTATAACTGCTGTTAAGCGATTTGGTTATAATACGTCTTGGTGTAGAGTTCCTCATATTGCTTATGCTTGGGGTTTCACTGAACTTGGATCTGAGAGTTTATAGTTTTCATCAAATTTGGAAATAGTTCCAAATACCCTGTCCCTTTCTTCTTTCCCCTGCATTCTTCTCTCTTTTAGGGACTCCAATGATATATATGGGCTCCTTGAAGCTGTCCCACAGCTCACTGATGTTTTATGTTTTTCTTCTCAGTCTTTTTTCTGTTTCACTTTGGACAGTTTCTACTGCTGTCTCCAAGTTTACTATTTTTTTCTTCTGCAATGTCTAACCCCATACCCTTTAGTAAAAAAGGAGATAGAAATAAAGATAGCAAAAGGTTAACAACTGTTAAATCTAGGAATAAGGTAAGCAGGCGATTTATATTATTCTTTCGACTTTTTGGCATGTTGGACTTTTTTTTTTTTTAAGTTTATTTAGAGAGAGAGAGAGAGAACAAGCAGGGGAGGGGCAGAGAGAGAGGGGGACAGAGGATCCAAAGCAGGCTCTGTGCTGACAGCAGAGAGCCTGATGTGGAACTCAAACTCACAAACCGTGAGATCATGATCTGAGCCCAATTCAGAAAGTCTGATGCTTAACCAACTGAGCCACCCAGGCGCCCCTGTTGGGTAGTTTTAATAAGAGACTGGAGACAGGGAAAGAATGGGTATTACCAATGTATGAGAAACTGACCAGATCTTTCAATCTCAATTAAAGTCTGGAAAAGGTTATTTCTCTAACTTGAATTTCAAAGTTCCTTAAAGGATAAATAGGGGTGGGGGAACACAGAGGGAGAGACACCCCAGCACACACCAACACAGTAAAGTTTAAGGTAACTCACCCTAGGATTATGGGAGGGAAAGCAAACTGGAAACTTCAGTAGCCACATGATTGCCTCATCTTCAAATCCTGAAGCACTTTTACCCCAAACATGATTAAGTCTGTAGGCTGAGTAATTTTTAAGGGGTCTGCCTCACAGTAGCCTCTTGTGGAAAGCCTAGAGTGTGAAATTAACCTAGAGCAGAGGGAGACTCTTGGTCAACTGCAATGTTTTCTTTTCTCCAATCCCCAGCGACTAGTACCAACAATACTGATGTGTGTGGAGACCAGCGAGGCTTCTCTGCTTCCTCTCCTGGCTACATCAGTGCTCGAGAAGACAGGAAGAGGAACTATGCGAGAAGAGGGTCACCCAGGTCTGCTCTGCCCTGTCACTCTCAGTGATGGGGACTCCAAAAATCATCTAAGTCTAAAAGGTCTTCCTTTTCCCCCTCAGCTGCCAAAGAGAAGCAGCTTTGTTCCTACTGCCACTAAAGGAAGTTCAGGAGAATCCTCTGTGACTGGATTAGAATCAACTGGAAAGTCAAGAGCAACACCTAAGCCTTTCCTCCTTCACTTTTGTAACACTGCTAGTGGCTTATACCTGTCCCTGTGAAAATCTAGCCAGCACAGACATTAAAATAATCCTATCTGTCCCCAATAGCTACAGAGAAGGGGGGAAAATCTGCCACCATCTTTCATCCAACAGACTAGTACAATCTGACTTCCTGCTCTGGGTTGGGGGTCTGGACTCGGTGCTTCTAAGATTGTTCCCAGAGCCCAGATTCTACGCTTTGATGCCATCTTGACATGGCCTAAATCCCAAATCCTGAGCTTTGCATTTTGATGGACTATAACCATATCCTCCTTTCCTCCTCAAAACAATCCTGAACAATAAAGTTCATACAGACACAGACTGACTTTAAGACACAGAGAGGGGATGCCTGGGTGGTTCAGTCGGTTAAGCCTCCAACTTCGGCTCAGGTCAGATCTCACGTTCCTGAGTTTGAGCCCCGTGTCAGGCTCTGTGCTGACAGCTCAGAGCCTGGAGCCTGCTTCCGGTTCTGTGTCTCCTCCTCTACCCCTCCCCCTCTCATGCTCTGTCTCTCTCTGTATCAAAAATAAATAAAACGTTAAAAAAAGAAAAAAAAAGACACGGAGAGAAAAACTTGAGGAAAGCATCCAGGTGCCAGGCCTCCCAGCCTGGAAAAAAACACTGGTTCCTAAATGAAGACGCCTGGTTGCCAGCTCAAGCCTGCTTTCAGACAGTTTGAGGACAGGGCCTGTGAGTGACAAAATCACAGACACTGGCGTGCTAGATTCACCTTCACGTCTCTCTCAAGCCGGCTGGCCACTCTTCCTGTGTCCATCTGTAATGTCAGCGTCCCTTGGGGGGAAACCCAGGCCCTCTTCTCTCTGACATCCTCTCCTCTGTGATCTGACCCGATCCCCCACCTTCAGTCACCTGATGACGCCACAATCCAAATTTCCAGCCCAGACCTTCTGGGCCTGTCTGCCCACTACCCACTGGCCATCTCCCCTTACCTTCCACATGGTAAAACCTTCCACCTGGCTGCCCGAGCCTGAAAACAGAATCTCTCCCAACTCCTTTTCCTCATCCTGAACATCCAAGCAATCACCATGACCTGCCACTTGTATCTCCGCAGACTTCTTCATGTCGACCTCTTCTCTCCACCCACTGCTACTTCTCCATGCCTGGCAGAGCAAACCATGCTCACGTCCACTGTTTCCAGCCTGAGCCACCAAGACAGCTTCCTAATGGAATCCTCTGCCCTCAGCCTCCCTCCCTCCCAGCACCCTCCATGCACCAACCAGAGATCTTTCTAAACTAAATTCTAACCAAGTCTTTCCCTGACTTAAAACCTTCAGTCGTGTCCACGCTCCTGGAATAAAGATAGCAGTCCTTCACAAGGATAAGAAAGCCCCAAGCACCTCTCCAACTTCTCTCTGCACACTCCCTCATTCCCCAGCTCCAGCCATATTGAACCTTTCTTTCTCATTCTCTTACCAAGCTGAGACATTCTTCTACTTACATCTACTTACTTACTCTCCCTCAGGCCCACCACCGTCTGTCTGCTGGCTAACTCCTCATCCTCCAGGTGTCCCTCAGCCTCCCTCATTCCCCAGCACCTGCTGGGGGCTCTGCCGTGCGCTCCAGTATCAGCGCAAAAAAAATCAAGCTGGTGGGGAAGAGGGGGCGCTGGGTGGCTCAGTCAGTTAAGTGTCCGACTTGATACCAGCTCAGGTCATGATCTCACAGTTTCTGAGGTCGAGCCCCAGGTGGGGCTCTGCACTAACTGCATGGAGGCTGCCTGGGATTCCCTCTCCGCTCCTCCCCTACTTGCACTCTCTCTCTCAACATAAATAAACATTAAAAAAAAAAAAAAAAAAGACCAAGCTGGGATTCTCCAAGACCTCTCATACAGGCAAGCCATGGGACTGGGGTTCAAATTTTACGGCTGTTGAGTTGCCAATGAGGACTATAAAATTTGGCCTGACTACACCACTAAATAGAAGATACTTCATCAGCTGCCACACTCTTGTTCATCTAAGATGCTGTGTGCCAAAAAAAAGCCAGAGGGAAAATCTTCCAGTGCACATGCAGGAAGTCCTTTTTGGATCCTGTGGCAGATATACACCCTCTGTGTCTAATGGATAACACATGGATGTTACCTGAGTCCCAAACCATGTCTTATGGAAATTCTGCCCAAATTTAAACTGCTTATAACCCCATCATAAGAATGACATCTAGGAAAAAAAAAAAAGAATGACATCTAGTTCAAAACAAAGGAGGATTATATTTAGAAATAAATGACAAGTCAAAGCTGTACTCAGATGAAAATTCATATCCTTTGATACTCTTTCAAGGAATAACATTATCCAATAATTTTATTCAATAAATTAGAATAAGAACACACAAGGGCGCCTGGGTGGCTCAGTTGGTTAAGCGTCTAACTTCGACTCAGGTCATGATCTCACGGTTGGTGGGTTTAAGCCCCAAGTCGGGCTCTGTGCTGACAGCTAGCTCAGAGCCTGGAGACTGTCTTCAGATCCTGTGACTCCTTCTCTCTCTGACTCTCCCTTGCTCACGCTGTCTCTGTCTCTCTCAAAAATAAATACAAACATTTAAAAAATTAAAAAAAAATGAGAACACATATGCACACGACACAGAAGGAAATAATGGGTTTTTAAAAAAAACAATTAAAACAGACAAGTCTCTGGCACGTATTTCCATGAAAAAAATAACACAAACAGGGTAAAATGAGAAAGGGGATCATAATTACCAGTGAAGGAGCTATTTTCTAAATTACATAAATTTAATTTAAAGTCAATAAATTAAAACTTTTTAGGTTGAAAGGCCTGTTTTAAATTTTTTAAATGTTTGTTTATTTTGGAGAAAGAGTGCAAGGGGGAGGGGGCAGAGAAAGTGGGAGAGAGAGAATATCAAGCAGGCTCTGTACTGTCAGCACAGAGTCCAACATGGGGCTTGAACTCACTAACAGTGAGATCATGACCTGAGCCAAAGTCGGACGCTTAACCAACTGAGCCACCCAGGTGCCCACTCTAAGGCCTGTTTTATAAGAAAATACAAATTGTCAAAATTGACTGAAGAAGTAGACAACCTGAATAAACATATCAAAAGGCTGTCAAATATTTAACCTTTCTCTTTAAAGAACAACAAATTCAAAGTTTTATAGATAAATCACTTCTGACATTCAAGGAAGGGAATTCCTATGTTATTTCATCTATTTGGGAATATACAAAAAGATGGGAAACTTCCCATTTCATTTAATAAGAGAAATTCTGATAGAGAAAATCTGAAGAAGATTTAAAAGAGAGAAAAAATAAACATATGCATATGTAAAATATGGTGTTCAATTGTCCATTCCAAATATTTACTGAGTGCCTACTATGTACCAGCGCTGCGCTAGGTGCTGGGGACACAGCAGTGAACAAAACAGTCGATGCTCTCACAGAGCTGACATCTGCCTGGTGGAAGCAGGGATAAACAAACAGTAAGTATGAAATGTCAGCTAGTGACAGTTCAGCATAGTAAGGGAGGGAACAGGAAAGTTTCAATTTTATAAGAAAGTTGTAAAAGAAGACCTCACTGGTAAGGTGGTATCTGACCAGAGACTTAAAGGAATTAAGAGAACAAGCATATTTCAGACATGGGGAACAAAACATACAAAGCCCTGGGATGAGAATATACTCAAAATACCGAAAGAAGAGCCAAAAGGCTCCAATATTAATAAATGAAGATGCATAAATAAGAAGTAGAATTTAACGATATAGAAAAAGGATAATACATAACAAGGTTTATTTCAGAATTGCAATGATATCCAATATTAGAATTAGATTACATTAATAGATTAAATATGAAAACCTATATGATCATTTCAAGAGAAACTGAAAGAGTAGTTAAAACTAATTTAAGAAACAAACTCTTAGTAAGCTGGAACTAAAAGGAAGTAGTGCAAATATCACGTCCTCAGAGAAGCCTTCTCTAACCTCCCCGGATTTATGCCAGGCCTCCCTGTTACAAGTGCTTAAACAGTCCTGTGCCATTCCTTTGCAATTTTTTTTTTATCACAACTATAAGTAAACTAATTTTTGGACTAAGTGTAAGACAACAAGATTAGAATCCTTAAAAAGGTGAGGAGTTCAGGGGGGCCTGCCTGTCCCACTGGTAAAGCATGCAACTCTTGGTCTCAGGGTAGTGAGTTTGACCCCCGTATTGGGCATGGAGCCTACTAAAAATTAAAAAATAAATAAATAAATAAGTGAGTTTAAAAAATATGACACCTTTAGGGACACCTGGGTGGCTCAGTCAGTTAAGCGTCCAACTCTTGGTTTGGCTCAGGTCATAATCTCACAGTTTTGTGGGTTCAAGCCCCACATTGGGTTCTGCGCTGGCAGTGCAGAGCCTGCTTGGGATTCTCTCTTTCCCTCTCTCTCTGCCCCTCCCCTACTTGTGCAGTCTGTCTCTCTCAAAATAAATTTAAAAATTAAAAATAAATTTAAAACATGACACTTTCCATTAAGAAACCAATTAATAATTTTTAATTTTAATTAATAAATTTATTAGTAAATAAAATTTAATTAAGACTTAAAGTTAATTCTAATTAATGAAATTAATAAAGACATAATGGAACCACTCAGCAATGACAATTTTTAAATTTTATTTTATTTTTTAAAGTTTGTTTATTTTGAGAAAGAGATAGAGAGAAAGAGTAAGGAACGGGCAGAGAGAGGGAGAGACAGAATCCCAAGCAGGCTCTGTGCTGCCAATACAGCATGATGCAAGGCTCAAACTCACAAACCAGGAGATCAGGACTGAGCCAAGATCAAGAGTCAGATGCTAACCGAGCCACCCAGGTGCCCCAATAACTTTTAAATTTTAAATGAATTGTCTAAAAGGATACAGAATCACAACCATTACAAGAAAAAGTAGTTTTTAATCAAAAGTATACAGAAAAATAGAAAGTAGATGATTACAGATATAGACAAACTGGTCAAATTTAAGTGCATACTTATTTACTGAAGCTTTCCACTTTTACATTTAAAAAAGTAAAAATAACAATGTCAAATGAAAATAATATGTAGATTAGAAAAGTTAATTATAACAATCTAATTTAAAAATGGACAAGGGGGCACCTAGGTGGCTCAGTTGGTTAAACATCTGAATTCAGCTCATGTCATAATCTCACAGTCCATGAGTCTGAGTCCTGCATCAGCTCAACTGCACAGCTCAACTCCTGGATCCTGCTTCTGATTCTGTGTCTCCCTCTCTCTCTGTCCCTCCCCCAATCATGCTCTCTCTCTGTGTCTCAAAAATAAATAACCATTAAGAAAAAATTTTTAATGGACAAAGAGTCTTTGTAGATATCTTTTCAAAGATACACAAATGGCCCAATAAACACATGAAAAAAAATGCTTATGACTAGCCATCAGGGAAGTGCAAATCAAAACCACAATGGAGGGGTACCTGGGTGGTTCAGTTAGTTAAGCGGTTAAGTGTCCAACTCTTGCTTTTGGCTCAGGTCATGATCTCAGGGTTCATGGTAGAGCGCTGTGCTGGCAGTGTGGAGCCTGCTAGGGATTCTCTCTCTCTTTCTCTCTCTCTCTCTCTCTCTCTCTCTCTCTCTCTCTCCTCTCTCCTCTCTGTCCTCTCTCTTTCTCTCTCTCTCTGCTCATCCCCTGTTTGTGCTCACTCATGTGCACACGCTTTCTCTCTCTCTCTCTCTCTCTCTCAAAATAAATAAATAAATTTAAAAAGTTCGGCAATTCTTCAAAGAGTAAAGATAGAGTTACCATACAACCCAGCAATTCTATTCCTAGGTATCTACCCAAGAGAATCGAAAGGACATGTTAAAAAAATAAAAACAAGAGTAAAATAAAGGTAACATATATTGGTCTATTCCATGAATATGGTATATTGCTCCATTTACTTAAGTCTTTTTGATTTCTTTCAACAGTGTTTTACAGCTTTCAGCACACAGATCTAAAACATATTGCATCATATTTATACCTAAGTATCTCATGTGTTTTTTTTCATTCAACTGTAAGTGGTACTATTTTAAATTTCAATTTCTATACTGATTTTTGTAAACTGACTTTGTATTCTCTAACCTTGCTAAACTGTATGAAATTCTCATCAGAGGGTTGTTCTCTTATTTGTAAAGCTAGGAATTATGATTTTCGCATTGCACTATAGCTAAGACACTAAAACTTTAAAAGTAAAAGTAAATCTGTTAAAATGCTAATTCTTCCCAAATTGATCTATAGATCCAACACAATTCCAATGAAAATCCCAGAAAGACTTTTCAAATAGAAATAGAAAGCTAGTTCCATAATTTATGTGGAAAAGCAAATGAGCCAAAAGAACCAAAACAATTATGAAAAAGAAGAAAAAAGTTGGAGAACTCACAATACCTGTTTTCCAATCTTATTTTAAAGCTACAGTAATTGAGACAGAGCACATGTTGGTGAAAGCATTCATACAGATCAATGAAAGAGAACAGGGAGTCCAGAAATGGACACACCTATGTATGGCCAACTGATTTTCAACAAAGAACAAAAAAGACAAATCGATGGAAAAACTGATTTTTAAAAAATGGGAAAAAAGGACAGTCTTTTCAACAAAGGGGGCTAGAACTGAACATTCACATACAAAAAAATTCTCACACACGCAAACACACACACACAAAATGAACCTAACTCACGATATACAAAAAGTAACTCAAAATGGATCAAAGACTAAATATAATGCCTAAAACTATAAAACTTGTAGAATAAAACATAGAAAATATATAAGACACAGAAAATCTTTATGAACTTAGGGTAGGCAAAGATATCCTCAATAGGATACTGAAAGCACAATTCATAAAACAAGAAACCTATAAGCTGGACTTAATCAAAATTTAGAACTTCTTTTCTGAAAACTACTGTTCATAGAATGAAAAGACAAGACATAAACTGTGTGAAAATATTTGTCAATCATATAACTGATAAAGAACTTGCACCCAGAATAGATAAAGACCTCTCAAAACTCAAATCATAAGAAACTAAATAACCCAATAAAAAATATTCAAAAGATTTGGACATTTCAACAAAGATAGAGAGATGACAATAAAGGCATGAGAAAAATGCCTCCCATCATCATCAATCACTAGCAAAATGCAAATTAAAATCATGAGATACCACAGTGCACGTGGGTGGCTCAGGTGGTTAAGTGTCCAACTCTCAGTCTTGACTCAGGTCATGATCTCATCATTTGTAAGATCCAGCTCTGCACTGGGCTCTCTGCTGACAGAGCAGAACTTGCTTGAGATTCTCTCTCTCCCGCTATCTCTCTCTACCCTTCCCCTGCTCGTGTTGTTTCTTTCAAGCTAAATAAATAAACTTAAAACAAAGCCATGAGATATCAATACGTATCAGAAGGGCTAAAATTTTACAAACTTACAAGCCCATGTACTAACAAGGATGCTGGCAGGAATGTAAAACGGCACAGCTACTTTGGAAAACAATTTGACAGTTTCTTATACAGTTAAATATACACTTATCATATGACCCACTAATTCCGCTCCTGGGTATTTACATACCCAAGTGCTCTGTTCACATAGAAACCTGTGTGTGAATGTTTACAGAACCATTTGCAATTGTCCAAAGTGCAAATTACTAAGACCTCCTTCAATTGTCCAAAGTGCAAATTACTAAGACCTCCTCCTTATCAAAGGGATAAGCCAAGTGGTGCATCCACACAAAAGAACGGCAGTCAGCAATGAGAAGGGACAAACTACAGATACATGCAACGTGATGACTCTGACATTAAAGAAGTCATATTCAAAGAGCTACATACTGTAGGATTCCACTGAAGTGACTTTCTGGAAAAGGCAAAACTACAGAGACAGAAAACAGTTCAGTGTTTGCCCAAGGTTGGGTGTGGAAGGAGCGGCTGACTAGAAAAGGCGGCACAAGGGAATCTGTGGGGTAATGGCACTATTCTGTATTTTGAGTGTGGTGGTGGTTACATGACTGTAGGTAATGGCTGACCTGGGAAGAACTGCTCACTAAGAAGGGTAAATTTTACTGTATGCAAATTACACCTTGATTTTAAAGCTGGGAAAAATACAACATATATAATAGATCTCAAAAAAGCCCTGTTATTTGTATGCTAACCAAAGTTTCTACAGAAAAAAGAGAAGTGTAAGAATGAAGACTGCTTCTTTCTAGGTGTCCTCTAGACTTCTGACACAACCTATGAATCAAGGCCCCATCTGAAAAAGGTACGTACTTAATGTACAAATCAAAACTGCATTCTTTTCCAGAGGAATGTGATTCTCACAAACAAACATGAGGAGAAATCGCTAACAGCTAGGAAACAACAAGAAAGACAAATAGTACATTCTGAATGCCTTGCATCGTTGTAACACACTGACAAAACTTCAGGGAACAGAAATCAACCCTGGATGACAACTCGGATTTATATGATTGAAACTTCATTTATTAACATAATTAGACATAAATGCCACCAAAAAATGAAATTCTCCTTTCTCTTACAATCTTTGCAGAGAGCAGAAAACAAGTACATTTTATAGAAAGTACATTTTATAGAAAGAAAATAAAGAAAAAAGATAGGAGTAGAACTGGAAACAGAAGTAGGGTCAGATTATAAACTGCCCGTAGGCTCTTAAGGTCAGTTCTTCCATTTTCTGGTTTATTTGCACCTCTCAAGAAATTTATCCAAGGGGCACCTGGGTGGCTCAGTCGGCTAAGCATCTGACTCTTGATTTCAGCTCAGGTCATGATCTCACAGCTCAGCCCTGTGTCAGGCTGTGTGCTGACAGCTGGGAGCCTGGAGTCTGCTTCGGATTCTGTGTCTCCCTCTCTCTTTCTGCCCCTCCCCCACTCATATGCTGTCTGTCTCTTCCTCTCTCAAAAATTAACACTAAAAATAAAAAAAAGAAAAGCAAACAAAAAGGAAATTTAACCAAGACTCTACTTTCTCCCCCAAAACTCTGGCCCCACAGGACAGGGCTAGTCAATCCTGTCTCAAAATCCTCTAACACTTACTGACCCATTTTGTGGATCTTTTCATGATGATAATATTCACTGAAGTTACTGCATGCCAAAAACTGTGCTAAGTGCTATACCTGTACTAGTTCACTGAACACTCACAGAACCCCACAAGGTAAGTGCTATTGTTACTCATTTTATATTTTAAGAAATTGAAGCACAGAGTGGTTCAATTATTTGCCAAAGTCACAAGGCTAGTAAGTGGTGAACCAGAATGAGACTACTACCCCAGGTAGTCTAATTCCAAGAGCCCATGCTTATTCATTCAACATCTATTACCAACCACTAATTCAGTCATACACTAAGGATAAACATTAGAATAAGACAAGGGTCTAAGCACCTGGGTGGCTCAGTTGGTTGAGTGTCAGACTCTTTTTTTTTTTTTTTTGATGTTTTTTTAATTTTTGATATAGAGAGAGACAGAGCATGAGAGGAGGAGAGGCAGAGAGAGAAGGAGACACAGAACCGGAAGCAGGCTCCAGGCTCTGAGCTAGCTGTCAGCACAGAGCCTGCCCCGGGGCTCGAACCCACAAACGTGAGATCTGACCTGAGCCACTGTCGGAGGCTTAACGGACTGAGCCACCCAGGCGACCTGAGTGTCAGACTCTTGACCTTGACTCAGGTCATGAGCTCACAGTTTATTGGCTCAAGTGCCAGGCATGAGGCTTTGTGCTGGCAGCACGGAGGCTGCTTGGGATTCTCTCTCTCTCCCTCTCTCTCTGCCCCTCTCCCACTCATGCACACTTTCGCAAAATAAATAAATAAACTTAAAAAAAAAAGGAATAAGAAGGTTTTCATTCTACCCTCAAAGAACTCCTGGTCTAGCCAGACAAGGCTAAAAACAAAGAAGTGCAATACACTGGGGGGGCGGGGGGGGGGGGGGGGGGAAGGGAGGGGGGGGGGGGGGGGGGAAGGGGGGGGGGGGGGGTGGGGGAAAGTTTGACAGGGAAACCTTGGGGTTCACAGAGAAAGCTCCTCAGGAGTGTCTATGTCCATCACAATGATCTGAGTGTTCCATATTTCAGTCTCCCCTAGTTCTGGCAGGCTGTGGACAAACGCTGCTGAGTGAACAGCTTAATGCTGACCTACCTCCTCTACTGCTGTTGTGCCTGGACCCACCGACACTCTAAAACTTGACTCAAAAAGATGTGACAAGAACAGGGCGCCTGGGTGGCTCAGTCCGTTAAGTGTCCGACTTCAGCTCAGATCATGATAACACAGTTCATGAGTTCGAGTCCCGCATCGGGCTCTGTGTTGACAGCTCAGAGCCTGGAGTCTACTTTGGTTTCTGTCTCCCTCTCTCTCTCTGCCTCTCCCCTGCTCCCACTTTGACTTTATCTCTCTCTCTCTCTCAAAAGTAAGCATTAAAAAAGAAAAAAAAATGTGACAAGAAGCCAAAAACTACATTTATCTTGCTGTCCAGTGTATCCTTCACTCATTTATTCAATAAACATTTACTGATGGCTGATGGTGAGTTGGCCACTGCCCTTGGAGGGGAGCACAGCGGTGAACACGTAAGATAAAGACACTGCTCTCCTGGAAGTGACATTCGAGTGGATGAAACAATCAAAGAAATACAAACCGCGCCCCCCCCCGAAAAAAAAAACAAGCCAAAAAACTGAACAAGATCATTTCAGTTCATTTTAAATGCTACAAAGAAAATAAAATGAGGAAATACGATCATCAGCAACTATCAGACCAGGCTGTGCAGGGGACATGTTGGTTAAAAAAAATCTTTATTTTAAGGGCACCTGGGTGGCTCAGCAGGTTAAGTGTCTGACTTTGGCTCAGGTCATGATCTCGCGATTCAGGAGTTTGAGCCCCGCATCAGGCTCTGTGCTGACAGCTTGGAGCCTGGAGCCTGGAGCCTGCTTCAGATTATGTGTCTCCCTCTCTCTCTGCCCCTTCTGCACCTGTGCTCAGTCTCTCAGAAATTAATTTTTAAAATTACATTTTAAAAACCTTTATTTTCCTTTTATTTTCAGAGAAAGAAAGGAAACACTAGAAACCTCATTCAAAATTAGTAGCTAGAATTAATCTGTGTCATTTATAGAGAATTGCAATAATATTTTTTCCCAAAATTTATACATAGCTCAATTGTTATCAGAACAGATGCTGGAGGGGGCGCCTGGGTGGCTCAGTCGGTTAAGCGTCGGGCTTCAGCTCAGGTCATGATTTCACAGTTCGTGGGTTTGGGCCCCACATCGGGCTCTGTGCTGACAGCTTGCTTAGGATTCAGTGTCTCCCTCTCTCTCTTCCCCTCCCCCATTCGCACTCTCTCAAAAATAAACATGTTTTTTATTTAAAAAAAAAAAAGAAAAAGAGCAGATGCTGTTCACACGTTCACCAATTTTATGTAAAACTGATTTGATTTTCATAAGCAGTGGCTTTGCTTTATTTCAGTAAAGAAATCTTGGCCATATTGCATTACTGATTTTTTTTTTAGTCTTTATGTTGGCTTCTAAAAAGGGGGGGGGTGGGTACTAAGGAGCTACCATCATGAACAAAGGTCCTGGCAAAAGGGTGCAAAAACTAACTTCTAGAACACATAGCACAATATTAAAATACAACATTTGAAAGAATGTAGCATACAACATTCTCTATTTCAAAACCCTTTAAAATGGCTTCTGGAAGGAAATCATATATATAGAATAACAAAGAAAGTTATTTTTTTTCTTACAAATGTCACAGGTAAATGGACATGAGGTTTTAAAAAATTAATTAACACTGATTCTGGCAAGTCATTTAACTGTTATGAGCCTCCATTTCTTTCCCACAGGTAAGATGACATTAGAGGATCCCTCCTGGGTCCTTCCAGCCCTAAACGCCTTGATTCTCCTAAGGAAATAGACGGTACGTGATTCAGAAACTTTACGGCATGAGGAAAGCAGGTGTTTTTGTGGGCGCTTTTTAAAACTTGCTCATTTGGGGTTCAGCTTTTAAGACAATTTTCTTCTGGTGCGATAGGTCAGGTATGGTTGTAAGCCAAGTGGGCATGTTTCCTGTATATCAACAGAAAACATGGGGAAGGAAAAAGCAGTTATGATGCTCAGAAGGAACGCTACGCGGCCAAAAATGTTCGACGGGAGAGCGCTCTAATAGAATCAATCACTGGAAAGGAAACTGTAATTTCCACTTTTATTCTATTTCCTTTCTGATCCTCTCCTGCAGAGAAAAGCCCGGTTTTCATTTTCTCCTAAATCCGAAAGAGGTGCCAAAAGTCACAGAAATCCCTACACGTTTTTATTAAAGAAATAGCCAAACTATTGCAGAGGCACAATCTGCCTACGCCGATCATCAATCTCGCTTAGCACCGAGGACGCCGTTTCCAAACATTATCACCACCAGCCCTCACTCCGCTGCAGCCGACGCTCACCACCATCCATTTTTACAAATCCATTTACGCTGAGCCTTCCATCCAAACCCATCAACAACCATTTCCTCTCGGCAACAGAGGTTCGCACGGCCCGAAACGTCCGGCCAAGCGGGGGCTGAGTCCTGCCAACAGGGAGACTGCAGACTGCGGTGCAGGGCAGGGCAGGGCCGCCCCTCCCGCCGCACGCCGAAGCTGGCCGCCTCTGCCGAGTGATTTAAGAGGGTTCGGGACCCAGATAAGACCCCGCCCTCGCAGCCACGACCCCGGAACGGGAGGAGGAGAGAGGCGGCCTCAGCCCTGCAGAGCCAAGCCGCCGGAAAAACAGGCTGCTCCTCCCCGGCGGCGGGCGGC
>PJEM01014182.1:17777-36643 GCA_004023845.1 Helogale parvula
AAGGAATGGCGTGAAGGGTGGATGGGGTGAGGGGGAGAGAAATGGGGGTGACGAGGGAGCGATGGGGTGAAGGGGGGATGGGTGAAGGAGGATGGGGTGAAGAGGGGAGGGGTGGGATGCAGGGGGAGGAATGCGGGAAGCGGAGAGCGGGGGAAGCAGGGAAGCGGGCGCAAGCCGCTGGAGGCCGGGAGGGACTTCCCAGCGAGGAGGGCGGCGCCGAAATAACGGGACCCTCCCAGCCAGGAGCCCCGGCCGGCGGGGCGAGCCGCCGGCGCGGGGGCCGGACGCCGCGGGCAGGTACGGCGCCCCGCTCCTGCCGGGCAGCCGCAGCCCTCGCCTGCGCGAGGACCCCGACTCCACTTACTCTCTCCGACCACGGCTTTGAGGCCAATGGGGGCCATCGTGCTGCGCGACTCTTCGAGCTCCGAGTCTCCTCAAGCGACGCCCGCGGAAAGGGCGCCTCCGCGGGTCAGCGCGCTCGGCTGGCCTCAGCCCTCCGCTCCGCAGCCTCGCTCGGGCTCGACTGAAGCGCGGACTCGGCGCGGAGGCGCGACGCGAGCCAGAGCGAGGCTGCCGACCTGCCGGCGCGGGCGCGCGCGCGGGCGGGGCCGGTCGGGGGCGGGGCCTCGTGCCAGCCGGCCCCGTCACCCGCGCGCCTCCGCCAATCCCACTGCGGCCCAGAGGCTCGGCTCCACCCGCCGAGATGCGGCTGGGCGCGAGGCGGTCCCTGGCTGGCGCGAAAGCCGCGCCCTCCCCCTCACCTCACGCGCCGCGCGCACCCCGCCAGTCGCGCGCTCCTAGGGCGCAGGGTCCTAAAGTCTCCACCGCCGCCTCCGCACCTGGCCACCGTCTACTGACAGGCTCCGTCTTCCTGAAACCACGTTATGCTCTGTCTTTCCTCTTTCTGGGAACCCTCCATTTCCACCCTGCTCACGTTAGGAACTCAGAGGCTCCTAACCACAACATAAGTGGAGGTTTATCGACATTATCTTTCTCTGGGTACCTATATCCACATACCCACCATTCACTGAGCTCTTACGTGTCAGGCTCTATGCTAAGCGCCTTACTGCATCCTCTCATTAAATCCTCACAATAATTAAGCATTGTTTTTAATCTCCATTTTCAAATAGAAAAAAAAAACCCGAGGCTAAGAGAATTGAGCCCTAGAGTTGCTCTCAGGCTGTGTAATATTAGCAAATATTTACTCGTCTCCCACTTCTACATGCAAGCTACTATTCTGGGCATTGGAGCTGCAGCCATGTACAAGACAGACACCTATCCAAGTCTTTGGGCACTCAAAGGCTAGAAATTTCTTTTTTTTAATGAGACTTCTTGTATTAAAATGTCTATTTTTTGAGAGAGAGAGAGAGAGAGAGAGAGAGACAACGAGTGGGGTAGGAGCAGAGAGAGAGGAAGACACAGAATCGAATCGAAAACAGGCTCCAGGCTCTGAGGTGTCAGCACAGAGCTCAACGCAGGGCTCGAACCCACTGATCCATAAGATCATGACCTGAGCAAGTTGATGCTTAACCAACTGAGCCACCCAGGTGCCCCATTAAGACTTCATTTTTAGGGGCGCCTGGGTGACTCAGTTGGTTAAGCATCCCGCTTCAGCTCGGTCATGATCTCACGGTTTGGGCATTCGAGCCCGGCGTCAGGGTCTGTGCTGACAGCTCAGAGCTTGGAGCCTGCTTCGGATTCTGTGTCTCCGTCTCTCTCTGACCCTCCCCTCCTTGCTCTGTCTCTCATAAATAAATTAAAAAAACATTTAAAAAAATTTTAAAGGACTTCATTTTTAAGTAATGTCCACATTGGACATGGGGCTTCAACTCACAACATGGAGATCAAGAGTCGTATGTTCTATGGACTAAGCCAGCGATGCATCCCGCAAAGGCTAGAAATTTCTAAGAAACAAATCTGATAGGAATATGTTGTAGGACAACTCAGGTCTCAGCATCTCCTTACAGGAGTCCACATGACCAAATGACCCCAGGTCAGTTTTGGGTGGACTTTGTTTGTTGATGAGGGAGGTTACTTTTCAAATATGGCACAGGACTCACTTCTGGTTTCAAAGAAAAGCAAATGAGTTGAGCCAATTAAAATTCATAAAATCAGTGAATGTTCATTAAAGTTTTGGAACAACTCTGTGAGCTAAGTCCTCTTCTTAATATTATTAAAAATAGAGGGCCTGGGTGGCTCAGTTAAGTGACTGACTCTTGGCTTCAGCTCAGGTCATGATCTCACAGTTGGTGAGTTCAAGCCCCGCATCGGGCTCCTCACTGACAGTGTGGAGCCTGCTCAGAATTCTCTCCCCACCCCACACCCCGCATTCTGCCCCTCCCCTTCACTCTGTCTCTCTCAAAATAAATAAACTTAAAAAAAAGAAATGTAATCATATTTACAGATGAAGACATTGAAATTCAGAGAAGCTAAGTGCTTTGCTAGTAAGTCACAAAGGAAAGATCCAATTCCAGAATCTGAATTCTGAATCATTATTTTATACTGAGCAACAGCTAAAAGAAGCTGAGGCCAAGGGAGGACTTTCTGGAGGTCACGCACAATGAACAGTGGTAGAGCCAGGACAACAGGCCACATGTCCTAGTTCAGCCATCAGCCCCAGGGCAGGAAGATTTGACCCCCTTCTCATCCCCACTCCCATCTACCTCAACGGAACTTTCACATGGCTTCACAGAGTCAGTCTTTGTCTGTCATTTACAGTCTAGGCTCTGCCTTTTGCCCAAGAAAGGTATTGATGGTCTCAGGGTGCATTCAGAGGAGGAGATAATTTGTAAATGTGAGGGAGCCTAGGATGTCCTTGTAATGCTGCATGCACTCCCCCTCCTTCCACCTTAGCCGGCAGAGACTGCTCTCAAGAAGCCAGCATTCTAGCTGAGGAGACAGACAGGAATCAAGAAGTCAGACATGGCACTGAGTCACTGTCCTAATAAGTGCTGAAGCAGGACAGAGGCTGTGAAAATGAGTGACAGAGCACCTGACCCAGTGGACCTGGTGTGGTACAGTCAGGGCACACCTCCTGAGATGAGGAGACAGGAGCTGGAGGGTCCTGGGAGAGTGTCCAGGCAGACATACAGAAAATGCAAAGACCAAGTACCAGAAAAGAGTGTGGCTTTTCCAGGAATGGAGAGGGACGGGTGTGACCGGAGGAGAGTCTGAGGGGCAGGACATTTTGGTAGCCTGGAATCACTGTGGGGACTTCCTCAGAGGTCACAGGCAAATAAAATATAGCAGCTTGTTATTTTCTGCAGAAGGAAGGACAAAAAAAGAAATCTTTCCCTGTGGATGTGTACCTGAGATGTTCACTAGGGATGGCAAAAATCAGAACGGATGTTATTCTAAATAGTATGGTTGGAAAAGCAGGTGGGGTGACAGTCTGTGAACTCACTCAGGAACCTGACTCTGGAGTGGTAAATTGGAATCTTCCTGGGTGTGGAATCCACAACCTGGCATGAGACCTCTTGACCTCAAGAGACTTCCTTTCCACGTCTGTGAAACAAAGACAGTAAAACTTCCTGAGCTCCGAGAAGCCAACAAGACGACCTCCCAAAGATGATTCGCTCTGGATTCTTTATTTGCATATACATTTGATACACCACGCAAAGGGCTCTCATGAATTTTCACTACAGCCCCACGAGGTCAGTGTTCTTATTATGTAATTTTCCTGGTGCGTAGGGAGGTCAAGTCACTTGCCCAAGGTCACATGGCTCTAAGCGCAGGCTGGGGACTCGCGCTCTGACTTCCTGATGCCCAGGGGACAACGTCCAACGCCCAGTCGCGGCCCCAGTGCCATGAGCTAAGGAGAAGGGTTGGCTGTGCAGACTGCTTGCTGGAAGAGTAACAACAAACGGAACTTGGGCGTCTTAGGAATTAGTACGCAGCGAGCCCAGCCTGAGCGCCGGGCGAGGCTGCGGCCGCAGGATGCGCTGGGCTGGTCCGCGGCCCGGCAGGTGCGCTTGCAGCTGCGCATGCGCGGCCTGCAGGCTCTGCAGAGCCCTGGTGCGGACCAGCGGCTGGGAGCAGGAAGAGTCCCGTGATTTACGCACGGGTCATGTGACGGCAGGGAGCCTGTTTGTGGCTTGGCCACTGCACCAGCAGGAGATTAGCAGGTGGAGGGATGGATGCAGACCTGAGCGCTGGACGTCTGAGCATAAGGACGGAAAACAGCGTGGAGGGACCAAGGGGAGAGAGGGACAGATGAGCCAGAGTAGGCAACGGGGCAGACCAAGCTGAGACAGAAAAAATGGGGGTACATTTACTGCCACCAAACATAGTGATACTGTGGATCCATTGGCCTGGGTCCCCCAAGGCCTGTTGGAGAGCCCTGGGTGCAGAGTCCAAGCCTCTTCGCTAACAGTTTCTGGGCTTGTACCCACCTCCCTTCTCCTTTTAAACTTCATTACAAGCTGCATTTTTCCATGTTCACCCCCACCAGTTCTGATGACCATTGAACATTTCGATTCTGCTACATTCTTTTATTTTTTTTTAATTTTTAATGTTTTTGTATTAGTTTCAAAAATGAGAAAGGATGTAAGCAGGGGAGGGGCAGAGAGAGGGAGACACAGAAGGGGAAGCAGGCTCCAGGCACTGAGCCTGATGAGAGACTTGAAATCAAGGACTGTGAATCATGACCTGAGAGATGATGACCTGAACTGAAGTCTGACGCTTAACGGTGTCAGCCACCCAGGCGCCCCTTAGATTCTGCTACATTCTTTTAGAAGCAGTTTCTAAAGAATTAAACAAAATAATATAAGATTTTTTACCTAGGACTGGGAACCTAGTAAGGACCAGTGCATGTATGTTAGCTATTAATATCTTAAAAGTGACATACCATGAGGCTGTGTCCTGCCTTTTCTGCTGCTATAGATTCGTTGGCAGAGAATGAAAAAGTAATTATCTCCATCACAGCCACCCACTGTCCCTACACCTACAAAGAGCCTCTGGGCCTGGAGTTCTTGAGTTTGGTACATCCTTGCCCCCAAGAGTGACTTCACAGATTTGGGTACTTGAGGTAAGAAAATAATATCAAAAGGGCTTTGTATTCAAAGTCTAGGTCAGGGTCTTGAATTCAAAGGACTGTAGAGCCCATGCGGAGGAGGTGAGCGACACCACGGACCAGACAACTGCAGACCACATGTCTTGCCCAGAGGGGAGCCCTTACTCAGCTCCAATCAGTAGTTTCCACGCAGTGACTAAGGATCTTGATTGTAGGAATCGTGACATCTCTCAATCATTAAGTATTGCAGTGGACAAAAAAAATAATCTTTAGGGGTGCCTAGGTGGTGCAGTTGGTTGGTCATCCAAGTTTTGATTTTGGCTCAGGTCACGATCTCATGGTTGGTGAGTTCGAGCCCTGCATCAGGCTCTGTGTTGATAGCATGGAGCCTGCTTGGGATTCTCTCTCTTTGCTCTGCCACTCGCTACTTGTCCCGCCCCCAAATAAAAATACATTTTAAAAAAAGATTTTAAAAATTGCAATAACATCACATTGGCCAAACAAAACACATCTGAGGGATACATCCAGCTCCCAAACCACCGGCATCCGAACTCTGGGGGACTAATACCTCTTCCCAAAGGGAAAGGTTGCCTTCCGCCATACAGCAGGTTCCAGGGAGGCACTGACTTTTACCCTACTCGCACACAGTCCCGTTGTGGGAAGGGCTCTGGATAGGGGCAGCGGTAGTGCCAATGCCTGGCGTCCACCACCAAACCCTTTCCCTCACAGTCTTGAGAGTCAGGAAAGAGTCCCTCTGCTCAGTCTGGCTCTGCAGCAGAGATGTTTTGCCTGGACTGTGAAAACCCCAGGAATAAGGAAAGAGTTGCTCCCAAATGCCAGATACTAGAAGTCTCAGTGACTCCAGCCAATAGGGCCTCAAAGCTGGTTTTATTGGGTTTATAAAAATAAAGAAATATAGCAGTTTTTACACTGTGGATATCAGAGAACAATCTGTATCTTTTACACTTTATGGTTTCCATTAAATTGTTATAGGATCGCAGAGGAAGGCATTTTCATTTCAACTGGGGAAATAGCTGTGTGTAGATGTGTCTTGCGTCAGGCCAGTTTGGCCAGAAAGATTTGTGGAAGAAGTAGTATTTGAGCTGAGGAGAGAAAGAACAAATCCGGGGGGGGAAAAAAAAAGAGCATAGACACCTGGTTCCCAAACTGTGTGCTAAGGCACCCTGGGGTGCCACAGCAAATAACAGGAACGAAGTAAAATGTTTTAAATTCTGGAGAGAAACACTATCATTTGTTGGACACTGTGAATAATAGTAGCTGGAAATAGTTCACAATTTCAACATTAGACTTTACTACATTATTTTCTATGACATTATATCTTTGTAAAGTTAGGTTTTCATCAACTGATGTGACAAAAAGCAAATAACTCCTGTAAATCAATGTGGAACAGGAAATGAGAGAGTTGATATCCTCTGTGATTGCAAGGTCTCAGAAGATGCACATATACCATTAGTGACTATTGGTGGTTATTTAAGAATTATTTATTTTTATTATTTTTTGTGTGTATTTTTTTTGAGAGAGAAAATCCTAAGCAGTGGCATAGCCAGACATGGGGCTGACAAGTTGTGAGATCATGACCCAAGTGGGAAATCAAGAGTTGGACACCTAACCATCCGAGCTACCCAGGCACCTCTGAAGAATTATTTTAAAATAGGGGCACCTGGGTGACTCAGTCAGCTAAGCTTCTGACTTCAGCTCAGGTCATGATTCCGTGCACCATGAGTTCGATCCCCGCATCGAGCTCTGTGCTGGCAGCTCAGAGCCTGGAGTCTGCTTCAGATTCTGTGGCTCCCTCTTTCTCTCTGCCTCTCCCCTGCTTGTGCTGTCTGTCTGTCTATCTCTCTCTCTCAAAAATAAAACCTGGGATGTTTGTCAGCGTGTAGAATGGTGAGGACTAACTCCAAACCTGTCAAAAACATACGGACTTATTCTTCTGGAAGAAAGATGAAAACAAAACAAAACAAAAGAGCAACTAGATGAACCACGGATCAGCATCAAAGACACGTTTTTGAATAGGGGAGAACCTCTCTTTTTAAAAAATTTTTTTAAAGTTTATTTATTTATTTTGAGAGATAGAGAGAGCAAGCGGGGTAGGGGCAGCGAAAGAGAGAGAGAGTGGAGAGAGATAATGCCAAGAAGGATTCAGCCTGACTCGGGGCTCAAACTCACAAACGTTGAGATCATGACCTGAGCCAAAATCAGAAGTGATGCTTAACTGACTGAGTCATCCAGGTGCTCCACAGCCTCTCTCTTTTTAAACAAAACATTTTAAAAACACAGAAAAGTAATAAAGCAAGTTCCCACGTGCCCCTTCCCCAAGAATAAAGAACAGTTAATGTTTTGTTTCAGAATTTTGTTTGTTTATAGAAAAATATATCTCCTCACATAATGTGGAATCCTTTTCCTCCTGAAACCCTACAAAAGCAATAGCAGGGGGATTATAAGAAGTTAAAATCCACAAGGACACAAAGAACAGAACAAGGAGGGAATGGGAGAGGGGAGAGAGAGAGACAGAACTCTGGAAGATGAACGGCATGTGGCCAAGGGTTCACGACTGCATAGAAAAGAGAAGGTGGAAACATGAATCTTCAAAAAGAGACCAGCAAACAACCACAGGACCTTGGAGCAGCTCAGGATTCATTGGTACCACGTACTTCCAAGGGTGGGAGTGAAGGATGGGGCTGAAAACGCAGGACGGGAAAAGAAAAGCAGCAGTCGTACCACCAGGTCCCCTCCCTCCCCCTGCATAGGCAGGTGACAACTCCTCCCCCAGCAGAATAGGGTTGAGGAGGAGGAGGCGGACAAGCAGCGTATGTGGAACATACTATCTATTCCAAGCTCTTTACATTTATCAATTCATTGAGCCCTAATGGTCACCTGTGAGTTATCTTCTATTATTATCCCCATTTTACAGATGAGGAAACCGAGCCTTTTGTCCAAGATCTCACAGCCAACAAGAGAAAGGGCCAGGATCCAAACCGTGTCATGTGGTAGAATACAGTACTCTGTGGTTTGGACTTCATTTCTCTCTCCTCTCATGAGAGGCCATGGGCGGTTTTCAAATATGGAAGTGACATTTATTTATTTGTCTATTTAACATTTAAGAAATATGCATCAGGTGCCTGCGGCATGCTGGGCACTCTGCCAGGGTGAGCATATAGACGTAATGCAGGGCTGAGACCTCTGCCAGGGCAGGAACAGGGAGCCGGGGAGGCCTGCAGAGGGGCACCCGGTCCAGCCAGGGAAAGGATTCTTGGGAAGGGCAAAGTCGAGACTTCAAGGCTGAGCTAGAGCTCACATGGGAAACAGGGGTGGGGGGTGATGGCAAGCGTCCGGGAACGGAAGCAACAACATGGGTAAAGGCCCAGTGAGCCGTCTGTGGCCATGCTGGCAAAGCCCACTTAGCAGCTGGGGGGAGGCTGGATCGGAGGGCAAGGCACCAGGGGAGACTAGGGCAACAGTTCAGGTCAGGGCCGCGTCGTCTCTGGGATTCTCCTGGGGACGGGGCATGGGAGGAGCTGAACGTAACTGCGACGAATAAAAATAGCACCTGCCACTTCCCTGGCACCCTTGTTTGCCAAATGCTTCAGGCACAATTAATTTCCTTCAAAACACTATCAAGTATGTATGATTTACATGCATTTCACAGATGCAGACACATTCTGGGCACATAGCAAAGTCTTGGCTGAACCAGGATTTGAACCATGCGTGACTGAGCCCAAAGCCTGAACTCTTTTATGTTTTTTTTTACTTATTTTTGAGAGACAGAGAGAGACAGCACGAGCAGGGAAGGGTCAGAGATAGAGGAAGACACAGAATCCGAGGACAGGCTCCAGGCTCTGAGCTGTCAGCATAGAGCCCAACATGGGGCTCGAACCCACGAGCCATGAGATCATGACCTGAGCTGAAGTCAGACGCTTAACTGACTGAGCCATCCAGGCGCCCCCCAAAGCCTGAGCTCCTAACCACGTAGTTCAGAGCTTCTTTGAGCCAGGTGCAGAAAGATACACTATGACTGTGCATATAAAGCTTCAGGAACAGTGTAACCTATGATGATAGAGCCTGGGACAACGACTTTCTCATGGCGAGGGGGAGGCGGCAGGCGGAGGGCAAGGATACTCCCTGGGAAGAGAGTTGAACGGACTCCCGAGGCTCTGGAAATGTTCTTTTTCTTTTTTCTTTGTAAATTTTTTTTTCAGTTAACTCCATTCCACATGTGCGGCTTGAACTCACAGCCCCAAGATCAGCAGACAGACGCTCCACCGACTGAGCCAGCCAGGTACCCCAATGCTCCGTGTCCTGATCTGGGTGGTGATAACTTGGGTGCACTTTTATGTAGAAGTTCACCAGGCTGCTCACGGAATCATGTGCTTTGCTGGACGTGTGCTATACTTCAATTTTTGAGAAAGTGCTTCCTCGAAGAAGAGCCATTTGAAGTGACACTGAATCATTTTGGATGATTATTAGAATCATAAACCAAACGCTTATGCCATATCAGGCACACCATATATTGAGTGGTTGTGATATGTCGGGCAGGGTGCCAAGTGCTCTCCATGTTATTTTATTTTATCTTGACAGTGGTTCTGAGGAGGCAAATATCATCCTGCCCATTTTACAGATGAGAAAACTGAGGTTTCAAGAATGCGGTGACTTGGGTCACACAGGAAGTGGCTTAGCCAGAATTCCAGCCCAGGTTCGTCTGACCTCTAAGTCCATGCTCTTGACACCACCTGCTCACACCTCCCCCTCTGGGAGTGGTGGGTTTTAGGTTACAAAGGATGAGGGAAAAGAAACCAGAAAAGGCACTGAGCAGAGCTGGAGGCCCCTTCCAAGGCTCCACAGCTAATTTTGTTTTTGTAATTGTGTTTTCTCTATTTTTTCTTAAAAAGTTTATTTATTTATTTTGAGAGAGAGAAAGAGAGAAAGAAAGAGAGAGAGAACAAGCAGGGGAAGGACAGAGAGAGACAGAGACAGAGAATCCCAAGCAGGCTCTGCACTGTTAGTGTGGAGACTGAAATGGGGCTCAAACCCACGAATCTTGAGATCATAACCTGAGCTGAAATCAAGAGTCGGACGCTTAACCTACTGAGTTATCCAGGCTCCCTAATGTTTTTTCTTTCCCTTTCTTTCTTTCTTTTTCTTTCTTTCTCTCTCTCTCTCTCTCTTTCTTTCTTTTTAATTTTTTATGTTTGTTTATTATTGAGACAGAGAGAAACAGAGCATATGAAGGGGAGGGGCAGAGAGAGAGGGAGACACAGAATCCAAAGCAGGCTTCAGGCTCTGAGCTGTCAGCACAGAGCCCAACGTGGGGCTCGAACCCATGAATGAGATCATGACCTGAGCCACAGTCGGATGCTTAACCTCCTGAGCCGCCCAGGCGCCCCCCCCCCCCCGCCCCCGGCTTTTTAAAAATGTTTATTTGAAAGAGAAAGAATACAAGGGACGGTGGAGGGGCAGAGAGAGAGGGAGTCAGAGAATCCAAAGCAGGCTCTGTGCTGTCAGCACAAAGCCTGACATGGGGTTTGAACCCATGAACCTTGAGATCCTGACCTGAGCCAAAGGTGGCCACTCAACCAGCTGAGCCACCCAGGTGTCCCATATGTTTTCTCTTCCTTAAAGGGAGCCTCCCCATCCTGTCGAAACGTCAGGGTTCTCCCTCAAAACCTGGGTCTGCCCGGCTCTCAGAGTGGCTGCTCCATCCTTAGAATCTAGAATGCTACTTAGCGATGCCTTAACTCCCACTCCAGCTCGTGACAGGGCGCCCTGGGATCCTTATCACATGCCGCCCCCCTCACCAGTGTCTTGTCAAGCAGACCCCGAAAAATCTCTCAGTAGCCTAAAAAAAGCAGGGATGCCTGCCCCTCCCACTCCCTATTAAACACAGCCTGTCTTTCTGGCCCCTCCAGCTTCCTGTCTCCTCTCCAAGCCCCACCTCCCTCCCCCTCCTCTCTTTGTCTACTGCCTTCCCACCTCCGCTTTCCCCCACTCACCCTTCTCCCTGAAGGCAGGCAGCCGACTTCCCGCCTTACCCCACAAAGAGTAGGGCCCAGAGTCCTCCCCCACCCCCTGGATCAGACCCAGTGCGACTCAGCTTTGATGGACTCAGGAGTCCAGCACTCGCAGTCCGGTCCTGCTTTGTTGGGTGACCCCAGCCCATCACTTTGCCCTCTGGCCATCAGTTTCCCCACTATCCATTTATGCATAACCTGGGCCCTGGCTCCTTGTCTTGAGTCACACTGGGTGTCTCCCACTCTCTCCTGAGCCAGGACGCACGTAGACAAGGGGATCCATCTTGGGGACCCGGCTCCCCTCTTCACCAGCTGCCCGTCCTGGATGTATCTCGGGTTCCCGTCACTGAGCAAGCAGGGGAGGCAGGCCTTGATTCCTGGGTCTGATTGCCCACAAGCTCATCTCTGCTGAGACCTTCGGGGCATCCCTGTGTGGGGTCTTCTGGACCCCAGACTCCTTATCTCTTTTCCTTCCAGGCTGTAACCCTTTCCCTAGCTGTTGATACACAACCACCCCCCCCCAACCCATAACATCCATGCCCTGTATACAGGAGGAGCTGTTTGAGCAGATGTTTAATATACAAAACAAAAATAGCAGTTATTTTGTTGAATGGATTCCCAACAATCAAGGCCATCTGTTTTCAACATCCCACCCTAGGGCCTAAAAATGCCTGCCGCCTTCCGTGACAAAACACGACCACCCAAGAGCTGTTGGAACATATTTATAAGAGTTTTCTGCTGGGATTCACTGGAAAGCTACAAATAGCGCCCCCCCCTCCCCGCGCCCCATACCCCCGACCTTCCTGCTAATGGAGCCTCATGAAGGAGACAGAGCTTTGCCTTCTGGATTTATGGGTTATGGCTTGCTTTTTTTTCCCCTTGGTGTTTTCTTTGGTTGCTTAAACAGACAAACAAACAAACAAACAAACCTCTTTTACTCAGAAGATGAATCTCTTGCCATTTGCACTTTTTCTATGAGACCCATATCTGACCGCCCACCCTCCTACTCTGACCTAACTTCTTTTTTTAAAAATATATAATTTACTGTCAAATTGACTTATGTGACAATTTGTGGTCATCCCAACAAATGCCCTGCTCGATGCCCATCACCCATTTTCCCCTCTCCCCCACACCCTGTCCACCCTGTTTGTTCTCTGTATTTAAGAGTCTCTTGTGGTTTGCCTCCCTCCCTGTCTGTTTGTAACTATTTTTTTTCCCCTTCCCCCCATGGTCTTCTGTGAAGTTTCTCATGATCCACATATGAGTGAAAACATAAGATACCTGTCCTTCTCGGACTGACTTAACTGAGCATAATACCTTCTAGTTCCATCCACATTGCTGCAAATGGCAAAATTTCATTCTTTCTCACTGCCAAGTAGTATTCCATTACATATATAAACCGCATCTTCTTTATCCATTCATCAGTTGATGGACATTTAGGCTTTTTCCATAATTTGGCTATTGTTGAACGCGCTGCCGTAAACAACTGGAAACATTGGTACATGTGCCCCCGTGCATCAGCACTCCTGTATCCCTTGGGTAAATTCCTCGTGGTGCTATTGCTGTGACCCCACTTCTGAACCTCATCACGCGTCTCCAAATCCTCTTCTGCCTGCCCATCACCGTTCCTAATCCCTGCAGTTCTCTCTCCGATGGCAGCAGAGAAGTCCTGCATTGATATAATTGGGCTATGGTGGGGTTGGGTTTTGTGTATTTTTGTCCTCATTTCTCATTACAAAGGTAATACACCATACCTCTATTGTTAAAGTATCTCAAAAAGAAAAGGAAAATAATTCTCCCTGCTAAAACCCTATGGGACACTGATAAAGTTGTACTCAGGTGAAAAATAGCAGTCTTCAATGCATTTATTCATGAAAGACTCAAAACCAGTGAATCAAACATTCAACCTAAGAAATTAGAAAAACCAGTAAAAGAAAAGGAGAGGGGAAAAATGAGATGAAAGCTGACATTCATGAAATGGGGGAAATACTAAAAGAATAAATAAAAGTTGTTTGAAAAGAAAAAAAATTGATTTGAAAAGACAGATAAAATGATTTTTTTAAAGAGAGACAGAGCATATGCACAAGCCTGGGGGAGGGGGAGAGAAAGAAAACCTCAAGTAGACTCCACACTCAGCATGGAGCCTAACATGGGGCTTGATCCCACGACCTTAGGATCATGACCTGAGCCACAATCAAGAGTCTGACGCTTAACCGACTGAGCTACCCAGGTACCCCCAACTGAGAAAAATTTTAACTAAAAGTAAGTCTAAGGAAAGAAAGCAAAGAGATACAGCAAAAAATATACAACGTTAAGAATAAGGACGGCAGTACTAACACAGATGTGGAAGTTATTGTTTTTAAATATTATGGCATTACATTGGAATGACAAAAGGAAATAGGTGCTTTTTTAGCAAAATATAAACTGTCAAAATTGACACAACAAGTAGAAAATGTTAACAGACTAGGAATCATGGAACAGATTAGAAAGATAACTATAGAGATTGCATTCCAAAAGACTGGGTCAATAGGCGGACAAACTGGGGCGTCTAGCTGGCTCAGTCAGTAGAGCGTATGACTCTCTGTCTCTGGGTTGTGAGTTTGAGCCCCACGTTGGATATAGAGATTACTTAAAATAAAATCATAAAAAAAAATTATTATGATAGAGAGCACCTGGGTGGCTCTGTTGGGCCAACTCTTCGTTTTGGTTCAGATCATTATCTCATGGATTGTGAGAATGAGCTGTGTTTTTGGACTCTGTACTGACACTGCAAAGCCTGCTATGCTTGGGATCCTCTCCCCCTCCTCCTGCTCTCTCTGCCCCTCCCCTACTCTCTCCATGCATGCCTCTGCGCGCGCTCTCTCTCTCTAAAGAAATAAACTTTGGGGCGCCTGGGTGGCTGAGTCGGTTGAGCGTCCGGCTTTGGCTCAGGTCATGATCTCACGGTTCGTGGGTTCGAGCTCCGCGTCGGGCTCTGTGCTGATGGCTCAGAGCCTGGAGCCTGTCTTCAGATTCTGTGTCTCCCTCTCTCTCTGATCCTTCCCTGTTCATGCTGTCTCTCTCTCTCTCTCTCTAAAATAAAAACAGTAAAAAAAAATTTTTTTAAGTAAATAAAATAAAATCTGGGGCGCCTGGGTGGCTCAGTCAGTTAAGTGTCAGACTCTTAATCTCAGTTCAGGTCTTGATATCAAAGGAGACATGGAAGTGACATGGGTGAGGACAAGGACACACTAGAACCCGCATCTGTCTCTTACCTGCTTCAACCATAATGACCCAGGTGACCTGCAGGAGAACTGGTGTCCTTTGCCATGGCTGCACACATACCTGGTCCCGTCCTCATGAAGTCGAAGGAGACCCAGCAGGAACGAGGGAGGCTATAGGAGGCACGTTAGCAGATCAGCGACGACCTCGGGACAGTTAGGGCAAGAGCCTGAGGCCCGCCGCCAAACTCTGCAGAGCATTAAAAAGGGCTGCTCCTTCCACATCTTAAGCAAATTGATTTCGTGGCCAACGCAACTTGGAACCACACAGGGGAAAGAATTCCAGGAAACTTGGTTCCAGGTAAGTCGACACAAGACAAAGCAGAGCGTGAATGTGTGTGTGTGTGTGTGTGTGTGTGTGTGTGGTGTGAGAGAGAAAGCGAGAGAACAAATGTGACAAAGCATGAGCAGTTGGTGAGTCTAGGTGAAGAGTGCTCGATTTTTCTATAGATCTGAAATTTTTAATAAGTTGGAGGTGGGGCGCCTCAGTGGCTCAGTCAGTTAAGTGTCCGACACTTGATTTGGGCTGAGATCACGATTTCACAGTTTATAATTTCAAGCCCTGAGTCCGGCTCTGTGCTGACAGGTGGCAGAGCCTGGGTGAAATTCTCTCTGTCTCTCTGCCCCTCTGCTGCTCAAGTTCTCTTTCTCTCTCTCTAAATAAATAAATGAACTTAAAAACAAAAAAGTTAGAGGTGAGAAAATTTGTAACTTTTATTTAGCCTTTCTTTTTTGTTTCTTTTTAATTTTTTTAACACTTGTTCATTTTTGAGGGACAGAGAGAGACAGAGTGTGAATGGAGGAGGGGCAGAAAGAGAGGGAGACAGAATCTGAAGCAGGCTTCAGGCTCTGAGCTGTCAGCAGAGCCTGAATGGGGCTCGAACTCACAAACCACAAGATCATGACCTGAGCCCAAATTGGATGCTTAACCAACTGAGCCACCAGGCTCCCCTCTTTTTTATTTTCTTTAGTGTTTATTTATATTTGAGAGAAAGAGAGAGAGAGAATGCATGAGCAGGGGAGGGGCAGAGACAGAGTCAGAGACAGAATATGAAGCAGGGTCCGGGCTCTAAGTTGTCAGCACAGAGCCTGCTGTGGGGCTCTGAGATCATGACCTGAGCCAAAGTTGGACCCTCAACTGAATGAGCCACTCGGGCACCCTTAGCCTTTTTTTTTTTTAAATTTATTTATTTATTTGGAGAGAGAGAGAGAGGTTGTGAGTGGGAGGGGGCAAAGAGAGAGGGAGAAAGAGAATCTCAAGCAGGGTCCACACTGTCAGTGTAGAACCCGATGTGGGGCTTGAACTCATAAACCATCTAATCATGCCTTGAGCCAAAGTTGGACGCTCAACTGACTGGGCCACCCAGGGGCCCCTATCTAGTTTTTAGAGATCAGGTTATTCTGAGGTTATATAAGGTATTCTAAACCTTTGGGAAAATATAGAGTTCACATCCATTTTATTAACATTACCTTAGTAGTAAAACGCAATTTTAAAAAAAGAAGAAGAGGGGTGCCTGGGTGGCTCAGTCAGTTAATCCTCCGACTTCGGCCCAGGTCAGATCTCACGTTCGTGGGTTCGAGCCCCGCGTCAGGCTCTGTGCTGACAGCTAGCTCAGAGCCTGGAGCCTGCTTCTCATTCTGCGTCTCCCTCTCTCTCTGACCCTCTTCCACTCACTCTCTGTGTGTGTCTCTCTCTCTTAGAAAATAAACATTAAAAAATTTAAAAAAAAAAAAAGAAGAAGAAGAAGAAAAGAAAACTGTAGATCATTTTCACTTTTGAGTCCCTACTCCCACCCTTGGGAATGAGAGATTTCGTCATTAGGAACATAGTCAACTTAGTTTATTACATAAACAGATTAACGAAGGAAAAACACGAATAACTTTCTAACCAGAAATAATGTTATTCCAGCACTGAGTGAGCCCCTCTACCAAGCTATCCACACTAGGGAAGCTGTAACGGTTTGGACAATGGAGGATCTGCCTTTCAGAAAAATCACAGGTTTCTTGTCGTTGAGTATTCAGTCAACCAGAGGAAGATAAAAGAGAGACCACAACTGGGTTCCAAATTGAAAACAAAGACTGGGGCGCCCGGGTGGCTCAGTCGGTTAAGCGTCTGACTTCGGCTCAGGTTGTGATCTCATGGTTTGTGGGTTCGAGCCCCATATCGGGCTCAGTGCTGACAGCTCAGAGCCTGGAGTCTGCTTCGGATTCTGTGTCTCCCTCTCTCTCTGCTCCTCCCCTGCTTGCGCTCTGTCTCTCTCTCTCAAAATGAAATAAAACATTTAAAATGCTAAAAACAAAAAAAACAACAACAGCAACAGTGACATTCCAAATGGCAAGGCATGGAGAGTGAGTGTGAATGAGAGCCCAGGGCTGAGAAGTGTGAGCCAGAAATGAAATTTGAGTTCCCAGCCCTTTATAGATCAGAAAACAAGGCCCAGAGAGGGGAAGGGATTTATCCAGTTTCATAGAATGGACTTCAAGTACACAGTTCTGCAGCTCCAAAAAGCCCAGGTCAAGCCAAGGTCAAGCCAAGGCCAAGCCCAGGATGTTGACCCTACCACCTGCAGGCAGACAGGAGGAGCAGCAGGGTCCTGAGGGTCAAGACCAGGGAGATGAGATTGGTATTTCTCCTCTTGCCTCGGGTCCTGATTTTGTTTACATTTTTGACATTTTGTTCATCATGGAGTTTTTGGCATTACTTTTTATTTCAGAACACTTCAGAGGCGCCCTCGTGGCTCTGTCAGTTAAGTCTCCGACTCTTGATTTCCACTCAGGTCATGATCTCAGTTTGTGGAATCGAGCCCTGTGTCTGGCTCTGCACTGACTGTGTGGAGCCGGCTTGGGATTCTCTCTCTCCTTCTGTGCACCCCCCCCCCCCCCCCGCCAAATAAATAAACATTTCAAAAACACTTCATCTGGGGCTCCTAAGAGGCTCAGTTGGTTAAGGATCCGACTTCAGCTCAGGTCTTGATGTCACGTTCTGGAGTTCAAGCCTTGCATTGGGCTCTGCACTGACTGTGTGGAGCCTGCTTGGGATTCTCTCTATCTCCCTCTCTCTCTCTGCTGTTCCTCCGCTCTCTCTCTCAAAACAAATAAAAAACTTTAAAAAATACTTCATTAAACTATAATTTATCTTGATTACTGAGGTTCTCGCACCCCCTTCCCAGCCCAGTGGCCTTAAATTTTGCACCTTAGACTTGTACCTCACTTCTTTCCCATTCCCATTGCCTTATATTCCTAAAACCTAGAATCTTCATTCTTTTTTATGTATGTTTCTTTTATTTACTTTTGAGAGAGACATAGTGACTGGGGGAGGGGTGGGAGGTTCAGAGAATCCCAAGCAGGCTCTGCACTGTCAGCACAGAGCCTGATATCGGGCTAGAACTCATGAACCATGAGATCCTGACCTGAGCCAAAGTCAAGAGTCCAGATGCTTAAACAACTGAGCTACCCAGGAGCCCCTAGAATCTTTATTTTTATTCTTACTTCCTCCCCCAACCTAGCACTGGCATCTCATCAGAGGACCTAACTAACCTTTTTTTTTTTTAATTTTTTTTAATGTTTTATTTATTTTTGATAGAGGGAGAGAGACAGAGCATGAGAGGGGGAGGGGCAGAGAGAGAAGGAGACACAGAACCGGAAGCAGGCTCCAGGCTCTGAGCTGTCAGCACAGAGCCTGACACGGAGCTCGAACCCATGAACGTGAGATCTGACCTGAGCCGAAGTCGGAGACTTAAGTGACTGAGCCACCCAGGCGCCCCATAACTAACCGTTTTTATAAGAACACAGGCAAGGAGAACCCTCTCACCCTCCCTCCCTCCCCCCTCCTTCCTTATTTCCTTTTTTCCTTCTTCTGTCCTGGCTCCTCTATGCCAGGCGCTGTGTCAGTCTCTGCCCTTAGGCAGTTATCAAGTAAGGAGGCATCCAGAAAATTCGGTGAAGTGTTACAAGACATTTAAATGGCCAAGAGAAGAAGGACCGAATCTGGGCCTGTACCTAACAGAAATGATTGTTCACGTCCACCAGAGACTTGTACCGAAAGGTACATAGCAGTTTATTCTTTAGCCTTAAATGGGAAACAACCCAAATGTTCCTCAACGGTCGAATGGACAAATCAGTAACACAATGGAATAAATATGCCCAACACCACAGTTGAACCTCAGAAACGTCACGCTGGCTATAACAAGCAAGACACTTTTCTTGGCAGTTTGACAACATGCCAGAAGGATCTGAGATTGGAATACAGGTTACCTGTTGGCGGGGAGGGAGGGGGACCAGGTAGGTTTGGGGGCCGGAAATGTTTTATGTCTTGATCTGGGTAGGTGTTACATGAATGATTAAAAACATAAAATTGATCAAGCTATGCACTTAGGGTTTGTACCACTTACTGTATATAACTTTTACTTAAAGAATAATAGTAAAGGGGGCGCCTGGGTACCTCAGTCGGTTATGCGTCCGACTCTTGATTTCAGCTCAGGTCATGATCTCATGGTGGTGGGATCGAGCCCCGCATTGGGCTCAGAGCTCCACACTGAGAATGGAGCCTGCTTGAGATTCTCTCTC
>PJEM01014183.1:0-36520 GCA_004023845.1 Helogale parvula
GACTTTTGGAAAGGAAAATGGGTAACTGAGCTAACTGAGGCAAGATTGCTTATTTTAACTTTGGCCTTGTCAGAAATGTTGGGAAACTTGGGAAGGCACCTCACTTCTCTGGGCTTCATTATGAAATGGGCATACTCCTTTTAACCTACCACACAGTAAATACGAGGCATTGTACATGGTGAAGGAAACCTATAATATGCCACTTTGGCATATTGATTATTTTGAATTAAAGGCACTGAAGAAACAGCAGGTACAAAAAGACGCTCTGACTCTGTTTTCTTCCTGAAAGCCGGAGATCAAAGTCTCAAGTGAAAGGTCCCTTCCCTTCACTGGGAGAAAGACACTCATCACCACAGATGGTGAATTGGGGGCCAGAACGCCTTATAAACAAGCCATGTTAAACTAACTCGTATCTTCTCAGTCCTTTCCTTACTTGCTACTCCAGCTGAAACCCTTTTGTGTTGTCAGAATGTTCATAAATTAGAGTTTGTCTAAAAGGTATAAAAGCCACCTGCTCTCATTACTTCTTTGGGTCTCATTCTCTTGTGAAGGTTTCCATGTACCTGTAAAAACTGAATGAAATTTGTTTGCTTTTCTCTTGTTAATCCTTCTTATGTCAGACTAATTCCTAGGCTCAGCTGGAGACCCTGAAGAAGGTAGAGGAGAATTTTTTCCTCCTCTAGAAAGAACATTCCTTGAGAAATATAAATGCTATAACATCAAATTAAGTTATGAAGTTGAATTACACGGGATTACCATTTTTACAGTTGACATAGGCCAAATAAAGGCAATTCTATAAAGAAGATTTTTGAGTCTATCAGAACCAAATACTATATTTTTACAAAATTACATATGCATTAATACCTTAGTAAAAAAATGAAAAGTGCTATTGGGCAGAATACCATGTTTAGGAAAATGGTAAAATGCCTTTGGCAACTGTTCTATAAACAAATGATGATGATAGAGCACTGATTTTGTGTTATACCCCTGAGCTGGGTGCTGAGAATACAAAATGAATGAGACACAGTTTCTGCCCTTAAGGAATCTGAATAAGTGCCTTATATTAAAATACATCAGAAACTTCTTTTAGCCAAGTTAGAAATCGCTTTCTGAAAGACCTGAAGTTTGGATATAAATTAGACCGATTTGATTTTTCACATTTAGCCTCTGCAGTGGCTCTCAGGAGACTCCTTCCACAGGACTGAGTAAAGAGACACCAAGAAATAGTGGACTTGGGCAATTAAAGAGGCATCTTCCCAGAACAGAGCTTCTATAGCTGAGCTAAATCCAACCAGGATGACCTAGGCATTCTCTCTGCATTGTCACTCTATGGGCCTCCTGGCACTGCTCCTGGTTCTCTGTCCACAGCCCTGGGTAATAAATCCTGAATTCAGGTATGGAACACGCCCAGGCACTGGGAGTGACCGCAGGTTGCCTCATTTAATTTGTGTAACCGCCAACTCAAAGACGGCCAGTTTACTCCCCTGAGTTTTTCCTGCCTTCACCAGCTATATGACTTGGATCAGGAAAGGCAGAACGTACAATCATTTCATCAGTGCTCTAAGGTGGGAGAAACTTGATGCTGAATATTATATCACTACAATGACTAATTTGCTGGTCAGCTGTGTCAAAAAGTTGAACAGTGAAATGTTCTCTCTTATATCCATTAGTGCCCATCAGTAAAGCCTGTATGAGGTGTAGGTGTCTACTTAATGATGTAATTGTTAGGTAGTTTTAAAAAGTAGCACTTGAGCACTTGCAAAAACACTAACATATTTGATCGTTTTGATTTGTATTCACAAGTATATGTTAAGTGTTAGAAATCTAGGTGATCTGACAAAAGAGGTCTCTTTTATTTGCTTATTTTCACGAAGAGGCAGAGGTTTATGGCATTTTTGAATTCACCACAACGTGGCACTCTAGTAATTTCTATATTCCTGGATATTTCTGGTTGATGGAGATGCCTTCAAAATATTGGACTTCTAGTAAGAATTCTCACATTCTGCAAATGTGAGTCATTCCCAAAGAACTCTTACTTATGAAGTCATGGGGGATCCAGTTACTTATGCATGCGGACTACACTTCCAAGGGTGATTTTCTGTGCTTTGCTTAAAACACAAGAGCAAAAGCAAAGTGAAATTGCTTGGTTTCTTAATCCATATCTTTTCCTTTCTTGAAGGTAATTAGGAATAAGAAAAATCAAAATCTTACGGTAATGACCATGGAAACAAACCTATACATAAGTACATGAATATAGAGGTGTGATACGGAGCAACTCTTTTTGTTTGTGGAAGATACTAAAGTACACAGCAGAAAATTTAAGTGCAGAAAAATACAGCAGTTTTACTCCAGGAATTTTGATTGGTTCTCACCAGATAACTTGGTTTTCTGACATAGTCTACAGGCTCAAAGTAATGGCCTCTTCATCATCTGTAGGCTTGAGATCATGCATCACAGTTTCTAGGGAGAAATTACAAGAGGCTGGGAAGTGCCAACCTACTTCTCTACCAAGACAGTATATGAAAGTACTACCTATTGATATTTGGATGAAACCTAAAGGGAAAGCAATTATGCACATGTTGTATTTTGATTTTGATTTAGAAAGATGGAAACCTAAAATTAAGAGTAACCAACAGTAGCAAGTAGTCACCATATCACTTTCCTGACCGTTACCCTCATTACAAGGAAATTTCCCATCTTCTCTTTTACTTTTCTCCATCATATTTATATTTGTAGAAAAAGGAAATAGTAGGAAGAGAGAGAAATAGACGAAGGGATTGAGAGGAAAATTTATAATACATTTTTCTTGGCTTTGAGAATTTTGGCTTCATCTCCACTTGTAGTTAAATGATGGAAATGAATAAAATGGCCAGTATTTCCCAAACCAAAATATTTACCAGGCATTTACCACACATGGTATTTGTAAGAGGTGCCAATTATGCAAGAATTAAAACAAAACCAAACACCAAAATCAAATAGGTATATGGCTGTACAAATTCATATGTAAAGGAATTGAATTTGAAAGACAGACTTCTTGTCTACACCACTAGTAAGCCATCTTTCACATTTCACATTGTGAACCAGACCTATTCCTTATTGCCATGTGTCTATGAGATACTTTGTAATTTCCGGCATAATTATCTCTATTTATTGTTAACAAACTGTGACTAAGAGAAGGCCTGTGCTATATTTCCAACATCTAATTTTATTTTTTAATGTTTTAAAAATTTTATTTATTTATTTATTTATTTTATAGTTTGTTATCAAGTTGGTTTCCATATAACACCCAGTGCTCATCCCAATAAGTGCCCTCCTTCATGCCCATCACCCCCCCCTCTCTTCTCCCTCTCCTCCATCAATCCTCAGTTTGTTCTCAGTATTCAAGAGTCTCTCGTTGCTTGACTCCCTCCCTCTCCCCAACTAATTTTTCCCCTTCCCCTCCACCATGGTCCTCAGTTTCTCCTGTTCCACTTATGAGTGGAAACATATGGAATCTGTCCTTCTCTGCCTGACTTATTTAACTTAGCATTAGACCCTTGAGTTCCATCCATGTTGCTACAAATGGCCAGATTTCATTCTTTCTCCTTGCCATATAGTATTCATTGTATGTTATATATATACATTACATACATACACTACATCTTCTTGATCCATACACACACACACACACACATACATACATACATACATACACTACATCTGCTTGATCCATTCATCCAATGATGGACATTTAGGCTCTTTCCATGATTTGGCTATTGTTGAAAGTGCTGCTATGAACATTGGGGTACATGTGCCCCTATGCATCAGCACTTCTGTATCCCTTGGGTAAATCCCTAGCAGTGCTATTGCTGGGTCATAGGGGAGTTATATTTTTAATTTTTTGAGGAAAGTCCACACTGTTTTCCAGAGTGGCTGCATCAGTTTACATTCCCACCAACAGTGTAAGAGGGTGCCCATTTCTCCACATCCTCGCCAGCATCTATAGTCTCTTGATTTGTTCACTTTAGCCACTGGCATGAGGTGGTATCTCAGTGTGGTTTTGATTTGTATTTCCCTGATGTTGAGTGACGCTGAGCATCATTTCATGCGTCTTCCAACCTCTAGTTTTAAAAGCTTGGAAAATTCCATGTATTTTAAGCTTTCACCCTTACTTCTCTCCTCTCATACTGCATCTGCTTTTCACACTGAGTATGGCCTTTGGTCCTTTATTATAACTTTATCTTCTAATTTAGCTCTTGTTGACATTTTTACTTCTACCTAGATCAGACCCAGTAGAGAGTTTGCTCATGAACTGCTATCTTCCTTTGACCTTCCACCATACTTATTTTCCAGTCTCCAAGCCCAGGCTTCCTACAGCAGAGTATCATGGAAAGCAAATGTTTACTTAAGTCAGGTAGACTTGAATCAAATTTCAACTCTAGTACGAACTAGCTCTTTACACTCAGAAAAATGATTTAACTTTCTGAACCTATAACCTACTCTACAACTTCAGGATAATGTAATACTTTCCTCAGAGTGATTGTATAGTTTAAATGCAAAGGCCATGAAAAAATCCCTCATAGTTATACATGCTGTAGGAACTCCATGCTAGTCTTCCTCCTCTAACTTTCTTCTAGATCTGGTAGATATTCCTGGAGAAAGTACAGATTTAAGCTCACTGTAAATTCCTGCCATATAATCATACATTAGATGAGTATTCATTTGTTATTTACTCTTGTTTTAGGCAAGATTTCTGATCGTCAGCAATAGGATTCACTCTAGACAATCTTCCTGCTTTTCTTCTGTCCTTCTTTTTTTCCCTTCTTTTTTCTTCCTCCCCTCCTTCCTTTCTTCTTTCCTTTCTTCTCTCCTTCCTCCCTCCCTCCCTCTCTCCCTGCCTCTATTTCTTTTTTTTCTCTAAATTGAAGTATAACATAAATATAGCTCAATAAAGTTTTACATATGCATATGCTCTGTATTCAGCACTGTTATGAAGACACAGAACATGTTCAGGAGCGCAGAAGCCTCTTTTTGTGTCCCTTTCCCATACATACCTCTCTGCTGAAGTAACCACTCTTCTGACTTCTGTCACCAGAGATTGGTTTTAGTTTTGCCTATTCTTAAATTTTGGATACATGGAATCATATGTAAGTATTCTGGTTTCTTCAACTCAACAGTGTCAGTAAGAGTCTTCCATATTGTTACATGTGGTAGTAGTTTTCTTTCTGGGGAGTGGGTAATGTGGTATTCTACTATATGAATGTATTATAATTTATCCATTCTATTTTTGATGGACAGTTTGTTTTTAGTTATTATGGAAAGAGCTGCTATAAATATTTTTATGTTTTTTAATACACACACACACACACACAGACATATATATATATATATATATATATATATATATATATATCCATTATGTATATACTTAAAAGTAAAATTGCTGGACCATAGGATAGAGATATAGTGTAAGCTTTAGTAGGTACTCACACTTGAGCTATTTTAACCAGAAAGGAATTCACTGAGGGATATCAGATAGTTCAAGGATTCAATGGACACAGTTTCTAAGGCTGAATTTTTAGGAACATCCTCCAGAGTCACACTGTAGAGTTGGCCTGGGAAGGCTATTGTTGTTCCAGCTGACCCAGAATTATGTTGCCTTTGGGACAACTGGAAGCTTCCATCTTCACTTCCTGGAAACCCCTTGCTGGGTTGAAAAGAAGAGACTTTTTGCTGCACTGAGTGGTGGAGGGAATCTGAGTGGCTAACTTCTTCTTCTTCATCATCTTCTTCAAAAAAAGACTTTCAGCAAATTTTCCATTTGTAGCCTCATCTCACAGCTCATGCCTCTGAAGTACCAGGTATTTCATATTCCTGAGATTTTTGTAATGAAACAATACAGTTCCTCTTATTTTGGTCATTAATAGCTTATGCAGTTTTCTCAAGATATTTAAGTCCGTTACCATCCATCCATTTGCTTTCTGCCTTTCAAGTTTTTTTCTAAAACCTCTGATACTCTCTTTATCCTCTACTTAGCTTTACTTTTGTAGGTTGTTGTCTTTTTTCATTTCTTTATTGTCATTTGGTTGGGATTTAGGGTGGGAAATTCTTTTGTATATTTCACTAATTTTAACTGGAAATTTTTTTATTGCATTTCTCAAATGCTGCTCCAAACTTTTTCTATTCTTCCCATACCTTTCTTATCTCCCTACCCCAACTCTAACATATGTTCTCAACTTCTATCTCACTTTACTTCTTCATGTCAAAACTTTTCTGCATTGTTAGGAATTTTACAGATGTGGAAAATTAGGAAGAATAACCTGTCCTTTCTAATGCTCATTCTTTTGTTTGTACTCATATCTAACTCCGGGCTCTTGTTCCATCCCATACATAGATTCATTAGCTTGGAATACACATTTTTGGAAACTGGGATACAACTGAATCATGCTATGTGGAGTGTGTATGGTATAGTCTCTGTGAAAGTTGTTTCTAGAACTGTCCTTAGGCAGAATATCTTCTATTTCCTTTAGATTTCTTGAAGTCATAACTGGCCTTTAGCCACATTTTCTTCCAGCTACAATTTATGTAATTGATGGTCAGTCCTCTTAGGCTGCAATGAACTTTATGAAACCCTTCTTTTATGTCCAGTGCTCCAATGCTCTAATGCTGACTTGTGTGCTGCTCATTACCCTCTGTTAACTTGACTATTTCATTCATGGCATCTGGAACTGTTGCAAAGCTTTTATGTTCACATCCAGTGTGCTTTTCTTTGTTTCATTGTGTTGGATCTAGCCTCAGCACACTTTTGTCAGACCTTATTAGTTAAAACTGAGAACCATCCATTTGGTATCCTCTGTAATAGAATATAAATGTCAGAGAGGGGGGGTTGCAGTAGACAAAACCATAACACAGAATGCTGTGCTGAGACAACTAATTTTTTAAAATTTTAATTCAAGTATAGTTGACACATAGTGTTGTATTAGTTTCGGATGTACAGTATAGTGACTCCGCAATTCCATACATCATTTAGTGCTCATTAGAACAAGTGCCCCCCTCCCTTAATTCCTTTTGCCTATTTCTTTCATCCCCTTACTCACATACCTTCTGGTAACCATCAGTTTATTCTTATAGAGAATAAGAGTTAAGAGTCTGTTTTTTAGTGTGTGTGTCTCTCTCATTTTTTCCCCTTGCTCATTTGTTTTGTTTTTTTAAATTCCACATATAAGTGAAATCATATGGTATTTGTCTTTCTCCGATTTTTTTCCTTAGCATTATACTCTCAACAAAACTAAAAGGCAACCTACTGAATGGGAGAAGTTATTTGCAAATGACAATCCAATAAGGGGTTAGTATCCAAAATGTATAAAGAATATGCACAACTCAACACTCTAAAAATAAATAATCCAATTAAAAATGGGCAGAAGAAATGAAGAGACATGTCTCCAAAGACGACATACACAGATGACCAACAGACATGTGAAAAGATACTTAACGTTTCTCATCATCAAGGAAATGCAAATCAAAAGCACAATGAGATATCACCTCACACCTGTCAGAATGACTAAAATCAAAAAGATAAGAAACAACAAATATTGGTGAGGATGTGGAGAGAAAGGAACCCTCTTGCAGTATTGGTAGGAGATAATGTAGGTTTTGAAGCACTAAAAATTATTGGCTAAGAATCCACAATAGTTCTTAGAAGCTGGAAAGATCTTAGCACTGTTTACTACAGTTCTGTAATTGTGTGTGTGTGTGTGTGTGTGTGTGTGTGTGTGTGTGTGTATTGTAAGTATATATGCATATTCTGTAATTTTTAAGTAAATTGTTTCAGAGACCAGGACCTTGGGTCTTTTAAAGTTCCAAATACTTGGGAATAAAGTATTCAGGATTTATCTTTCATCATTTTCACTCCACTGGCTATTTTCCTTTTGCCCTCAAAAATGTTTAGATTCTCTTTATATTTAATAAACACATCTACCTTGATTCTTATATCTTCCACCTTTTAAAATTCGAACCTCTCAAAATAGAAGTATTTTTTTCAATTTCTATACTCCTTGCCTCTCAACTGCTTGGAATCTACTTTTCACCTCTTACTACTTCATTTAAACTACCCTTACTAGTGAACTGATGGCCCCCAGTCCTGGGATCCATGCCATTGTCACAGTGTTGATCTCCTTTACCTTCAGGGGCATTTTTCCTCTTGTCCTTCCTCTCCTGCATGAAAATCTCTTCTCTCTCATCTTCCATTACATTTTTGTATTCTAGTTTCTCCCTTTTACTGAATATTCAAATGATGTTTTCCCCTCCTTAAATATGTTTTTCAAATCACCTACCTCCTCTAATATCCATTTCTTCCTGTCCTCACCCCCTATTCCCTCTTTATATGTTTACCTATGCCCTATTCTTTTGTCTTCAGCTATCGCCAGTCTGTGAACATCAACATCAGTTCTGATCTCTCTTGGAATCTCCATTTTGGTATTCCCAGCAGCCAGGTGAATTTTCTCACCCAAATGCCATGCCAGTAACTCACAATATCTAAAAGAAATCTTCTTCCAACCTTGAAAGTGTTCCTCTTTTTGACCTCTTTATTTGAACATCGGATTCTCAGAAATTACAACTTATTCTTGTCTCATTTTTCTGGATTTCCTGTGTTTAGTCAGTGTTCAAGGCCCCATGGATTTTATTTCTCCAGTGCCACTTGTAGCCACTGTTTCTTTCCACCTCCAGTGAAACCTTATGTTCACCCTCACTGATTTTACGTCAATAAATGGATATGTTTAAAAAAAAAAAAGTAAAGAAAATAATAAGGGAAAAACCCAAGACACACCCCCTAGGGGGGAAAAAACCCAGCATGTAATTCCTGTCTTTGACAGAATGTATTAAATAAGCAAACACCACCAACAAGCAAAACAAGTACTACAATGTAAAAATATTAACAAAAAGAAAACCCTCTCACATGCATAAATGAAAGATTGCACACATAGAACTCATATTTTTTCAAGCTTCAATAGTAAATATTTTGCTACTCTGTATTAAATACTGCATGGTTTACCCAAGCTAAGATGAAACCACATCATGAATCAATAAGCATTTTGCAATGGATATGTTTTTTAACTGGTCTTCTTACCTCTTACAACAGATGAATTCTAGATAGTTCAATTTGCATTAAAACACAGATATGGGGACACGTGAATGGCTCAGTTGGTTGGGTGTCCGACGTCGGCTCAGGTCATAATCTCACAGTTTGTGAGTTCAGGCCCTACGTTGGGCTCTGTGCTGACAGTTCAGATCCTAGAGCCTGCTTAGGATTCTGTGTCTCCCACTTTCTCTGCCCCTCCCCTGGCCATGCTCTCTTCCTGTCTTTCAAAAATAAGTAAACAGTAAAAAAAAATTTAAAAATCCCCACAGATATGAATGTACCTTTGTCTTGCTTAAAACTCCTAATTTCAGTTAACATTTTTATTATTTTAGTAATAGGGACCTTGATACAACTGCCTTAAGTAATGATGTTTGTCTCAAAGAATCAGGTTAGGAGACAGAGTAGTTTAAGGGCTGATTACTTTGGTTGTTGAGCGATGGACTTGAAAACCTATTTTCTTTTCATTTTTCACTCTTATGGCCTCAAGTTGGATTCCCTGCTGGTCAAGGGATAGTTGGCAATCTCTGTCCAGTCATATTGTCTAAATATTGTCTAAATATAACATTGAGCAGAGAAATGAAACGCTACTGTGCATTTGTTCTCTTTTTAAAGTCGGATGAAACTCTCTAAGATTCACCCCTAGTGTAGTTCCCATATTTTTCTGGCTAGAATGGCATCACATGTGGCTGCCTAAATACTTAATTGGCCAGGGCCATGAAAGTACAACAATTGGAGTATCCCCAGATTCCTATGAGATGCCTCACTGCACATATTTAGACTTTTGTTAACAAGGAAGGAGAATGTAGTGGGTGTTGGATAGGAAACCATCAGGTTTGAACTGCTACCCCATCTCATTCTTTTTCTTCCCCTGCTTATCCTTCCTCTTGTTCTTTTCTCCACCCTTTCTGCTACTTTCTTTTTCTCTTCCTTTATTTTGTTCTTGATAGTACATATCTAGTGACATCCAAGTTTGATGAAATTTCTGATATAGAGTTCCAGGGAGAAGAATAATTTTTTGATAATTCTATAACATACTTTGGTACTACCTACTAGATTAGTCAATGCTACACTCTTATTGTCATCTATAATCTGCCAAACTTTATATAATGTGTGAATATTATTCCTGTAAGAAGCATGACAAGCCTCTTTTTCTCAGAGAGTTTAAGATTGAAGTGGAGATATATTGACAAGTGAAAATTATGAATTGACAGTCCACTTAAATGTCTGTGTAATATTGACATTTAATAGGGAAACATTGATATATGAAATCTAAAAGGACAATAGCAACTTCTTCCCTTTTGGAGAAGCAGTAAATGATGGCAAAGTTTGTATAAGTGAGGCAATAGATCTATGTCTGTAAATCTCTTAGGGATAAAAAAAGGACAGAAATTTTAAAGAGTCTTCCAGAGAAAAAGAGATATTAATAGAGTTTTTAGGGAAAGAAAGGGAATCAAGGCACATGACAGGATATTGGACCTTAGAGAGAAAATGGGAAAATGAGAGACTCCCAGTGGCAGGAAGTTTAAAGGTTTTTTGAAACCAAGGAAGTGAAATATTCACTATTAAGTTGTTTGTGTCTTTATGATATAAATATCTTTCAGCTCTCCAATCTGAGGTACAGTCTTTCTATGTACATGTTTTAGGAGAAAACTACGTGTGGGTAGATATAGAGCGGAAACTACAGGGGAGGATGGAGAGACAAAAACACATTGAAAGTTTCAGCAGTAGCCACAAGTTAAAGTTGAGACCTGGCACTGGAACTCCAAATCAGAACTGTAGAGGAAAAAATACTGTCTTGGGACCATACTGTTCTTTTGTCAAGATGTGTGATAGAGAGTTCTGGCCATTTTTATTTATTTTACAAAAGACTAGAGTGACGTCAGCTGCCATTTGGATACAAGTACTCAATTAATTGGAAAAAATTGGGACCAAGTTAGGGCCTGCATAAAGTAAAGTTTTCTACAAATGCCATTTTTTTTCCTCTTTTACTTTAACCACTGAGAAGCATATACTGAAATTAAACAAAAGGCACTAGCTATGGAATTAGGCTGAACTACCTTAGAGTCTTAGCTTTATCTGTTACTCAGTATGTGGCCTTTGATAGATTTCCTAAGCATTCAGGGCTTTATTTTTCTCACCAGGTAACTGATCATAATAATATCTGCCTTGCAAAATTATGCAGAGCATGGTATTTGACAGATAGTAAGTGCTTAATTAATTATGGTTGTTGTCATCATTATTTCTATTAATAAAATAAAACAGTTATCATGCACTTAGTATGTGCGAGACACTGCTCCTGGCACTTCCCTTGATTTCTCTCATTTAATGCTTACAATGACCCCATAAAGCAGGTGAAATATCTCTATTTTACATATGAGGAAATGGAGATAAGTTGCTCAGCAACCTTCCCAAGGTCATACAGAGCACAAGTCAGGGTTTAAAACTAGAAGGGACCTGTTCTCCCTAACCAATAAGCTATGGAAGACAGTAATAGGCCCATCCTGATGAGGTGGGCTTCAGTGTGGCATGGAAGAATCTGGAAGGTTTGCTAAGTCATGCTTCATTCCTAAACAAGCATGGTTTGTGGTCTGTCAGGATGAGAAGGGAAGACATAAGAACAGATGGAGCTGCATAGGCACGTTTAAAGAAGTAGTGCAAGTAGGGTAGGAGAGGTAATTGGGACTTCGGGCAAGAAGTTTGTAGGTGCTATGAAGATGAGGTTGAAGAAAAGTACATTGTTTTGATTTTCTAGATTATTAACAGACTATGAGTGTGTTTTGTGAACCAACTGATTGGCGAAGTTAGCTGAAAAATGTTATGCCTTAGACTACATGAGGCCAAACCTTAGTGACTGGATGATTCAGTCCTTAGGTTTTGCAAACTGAGCTTTTCCAGGGGACTTCATCAGAGAGGTCACATAGGCGATTAGCTGGAACCAATCTTGAACAAAAGCCAATGAATGCAAGTTTATCGTACAAATCCCTTAATAAGATCAGTTAATTTCATATAGTAAAGGCAAGAAAATACAAAGAGGGGAAGGGAAGAGGGGGAAATTGCAGTCAGTACAAATCAGCTGACCCCACAAAAAGCTGTGCACATTTCAGTGTCTCTAGCTTTTGCCTGTGTGCCCTTGACTCGCATTCTTTCTGCTCACAGCCCCTGTACTCTTCTGGACTGCATGAGTCCTCAGATCAAGTTAATTATGCTTTGCCCATACTTTTCTGGCTGTATTCTAGGAAACATTAAATTTCAAGTTATACACTGCCTTTTACTATTATGATTGAAAATGTAGAGTTATGCATTTGAGCCAAATGTCATGGACAAGTATTGTATCATTATTCCCATTTCCAGATGAGAGTGTGGAACACACCAGGCCTAGTGTTTTGACTTCATGCCATTGTGATTGGAGCTGAAATATACTAAAATGGAGCACTGTGCTTTTACATTGCATTGTAATTATCTCTCTATCTGGTCATTTCTCCCATTTGTGTGCTTCAGTCACAGAGCTCGGCATACTTATGACTGACACAAAGAAGGGGCCTGGTGGATCTTTATTGAATGAGTGAAGACAGTTTTACTGAAAAGTAGCTGCATAAAAACTAAATGTAAAATATTACTGGATGAAATGTTCTACAATACTCCTGACATGACCTATCAGTTATGTGTATAAATTTGTACCATTTGTCTGTTAGGATTATTTTCTTTTAGTTCTCTCTCCTCTCTTGATCTCACTTAAATACTTGACATTTCTTTCCATCAAGTGTATTCCCTGGCTTTTACCGCATCATCACACCAGCAAATGTTTGTAAACTTTGTATTGTGAACAGTTAAAAAAATGTAGCAGTAATACCAGGGGGATAGAAGCTGACTTTTCAAAATATGTCCTATTTGTGAATCAGATTAATTATTTAAGAAACCCTAAAAATAGCTACTATAATATTAAAGCCTAATCTCTCTTCTTCCTAAAAGAACTGTCTAAAAGAAGAGTTTTAAGCCCTCAGAAATGTCCTACACTTGTAGCTGGAAGAAACCTTAGGGGTAATTTAGTCTTATGATGACAAAGCTTATTTCTTCTCCTTGGTATTAAATTCCATTCTGAATTAAAATTAGGAAGCTAATGCTAAGCCATTATTTCATGAAAAAATAAGATCTTAGCTTACAAGGTTATAGAATGCATCAATAGTGTTATAAGATTAACAGCCACATAGAGAGTTTCCTTTCTCAAAAAATTGCTGCTCTCTCTCAAACTAGAAGAAATGGCATACTTAAGTAGAAATTATTTTTCACCCAATTGTGTCTAACATATAACTTTTAAACACTGAATTCCTTTTTGAAGTGATGATACATGACATAATAGATTTGCAAACGTTCAGTTTCTTTTTACTCTTTTCCCAAAGTCATCTGACATATATGGCCATTCAGTCCAAAGAGAAAGTCACAGATACAGTGGATGTTGAAGCTGGTGACCTGGAACAGGTGCTTATGTAGATGACACACTGTCTCAGCCTGTAGAGGCTCCATTCTTAGCTCCTGCCTGCTGAGCCCCCAGATCACTTCACAGTCAGCTTGTGGTATCTCTTTGTCTCTTCCAATGTCCCACAGATCTTAGGGATTAAATTTTATCTTAATTCCCTTTAAATCTGCCCTGGGACTTCTGTTCCTTTCAAATAGGCTGGCCAGGTAGGAGTTACAGACTTTTAATCTCTTACCTTCTTTTCCATTTCCTTTTCTACCACACTATAAAATGAAGAGGAGCTCTTTTATATTCAGGATCTTAACATTAATTATTAAAAGGAAAGAGATACAAGGCAACAAATCTCTCTCTCTCACACATACACACCCCCAGAGTCATTGAGATAAAATATTAGAAGGAGTAACTTGCAGAACACATGGACAAAAACAGGCCTTGATAAAATACCTAAGGAATTGTTTGCATGTTTATGTTTCATTTTAGGCATTAAAACCTTAAATCTAATAATCAGTCATATATATTTACTATTTAATAATAATAATTGAAGGAGTTCTTTAAATCTGGACTTATAAAAGAAAAGGATTGCTGAGAATAACAAAATTCATATCTTGTAGCAAGAATTATGTGCTGTCTAGGGTCAGACTATGAATGGTAAAGGATATATATGATAATAGCTATCATGTAAGGAATCCTTATTATTGCAAAAATTATAACAAGTGATAATGATCTCACAAACATTCGTCCACTTCATAGGTGACCTTGCTGCCTTCTTCACAGAGAAATAGGAACCATGTTGGTTTCCTCCCACGGAACCTACATATTTTGTGAACCTGCACCCATGTCTTCTTTATTCCTCTGAGTACAGTTTAGAAGGTGTCTCTCTCTTTGTGGCAAATCCAATCGTGTTCTGATAAGTGTTTTTTTAAATAATTATTTTAATGTTTATTTTTTAGAGACAGACAGAGTGTGAGTGGGGGAGGGGCAGAGAGAGGGAGACACAGAATCTAAAGCAGGCTCTAGGCTCTGAGCTGTCAGCACAAAGCCTGATGTGGCGCTCAAACCCATGAACTGCAAGATCATGACCTGAGCCTAAGTTGGATACTTAACTGACTGAGCCACCCAGGTACCCCTGATAAATGTTTAACAACCAGGTTTCTGGAAAAAAAATCTTGATTCATAATATTTGTTGATATATGTGTTGTAAATATTTCTACCATGGCTGATTTTAAGCTACCAATATGACACCATGGAACAGTGAATGGAAAGAGATGTGCACACAGACTCGTAAGCCACTACTGGGTCAATCCTTAGTGTCTTCTAAAGAAGTAGTAGAGAAGGGTAAGTGTATGCGCAGATACTAGAGTCATATTTGCCTGAGTATGTATACTGGTTCTACTGATTAATATATCTATAGTTTTGAATATGTCATGTATGTACGTATGTACATTAGTTTCTTAATTGCCAAAATAATTATTAATAAAAACATACCCTATGGGATATAGCAATATTATCCTCCTGATTTATAACAAAGGGACAAACAAATCTGTGAAGTAAAATATTATTATTAATCCTCATTTTACAAATGAGATGTTTCCTCCAGCTACTGCTTTAATTTTTTCCTTTTATTTATCCAAATTTTAATCCACTTACTCCTCTTCCATCTACTCTTCAGTGTATTCTCATGTAGCACCTGCACCCAATATGCAGACCGCTGTGGCTATTAGGAACAATCTTACATCTTAGATTAGGTTTTCTGGACATAGACTTTTAGAGAAAGTTTTGGATATGGAGTTTATTAGAGAGTGCTTACAGGAATAGCTATAAAGGAACGTGGGAGGCAGGATTGGGAAGAGGGAGAGATTGCATAACAGTGATGGATTTTCACCAGAAGCCTTACCCCATCTGCTGAGAGCTCTGGAACTGAGATGTTCCTTAAGAACTGCTCTGAGCTGAGGTGAGGGGGCAGGTTCTTTGTTTACTGCATTAACAAGTTTTTGAAGGGGAATGGGGGAAACTTTAAGGGCCCAATAGCTAACAAACACATCAATTATTTGTGGGAAGTGAGTGCCTCTCATAGAAAGGGGAATCTGTATGGACCCATATCTTTATGGTGCTCAGATCCATCTGTTTCCTATGGTAAGTTCACCACATTGAAGACCATTTGCTCCAGGATTCTTACTGGCTTCTTTCCTTGAGAAAACTTACAAAGTAAGTGTAATCACAGCTCCAGATATTATAGATAGTCAGGCCACAACTGAATCTCATTATTTCTTAATACCCATTTTGCTCATCAAAGTCACCATGCCCTTCTCATGGTACAGTTCCCGCACTTCTCCGTTTGCATTGTCCATTCAGAATTGGCCAGAGAGTACAGAGGGATGTCCCAGTGGCTGACCTGAGTGCTGAACATATCCTGTCTATGTTGTGTAACAGCACCCCTACTTCCTTCTGTCCTTCTAGTGATTAACGTCAGTTGTCTTTGTCAGATGGTAACTTTTTTTTTTTTTTTTTACTTCTGGTCTCTTGGTACATTGAACCTAAGTTGACCAGTAAAGTTAAGTGGAAACTCTGTTGTATCTTTCTTGGAAGAGTTGTCCCTTTATGAATTAGGGTATCTATTTCCACAATGTCTAAAGTTGTGGCAGCACATTTCCCAAGTGAGTTGCTAGGAGAGTTGATAAGTGAGACCACATCTACTTTCTCACCCCTTGGTCTCTGGACCCATGTATTTTACCTCCTGGAGTCACAGCACCATATAATGCTCATTGTTGTACAGTGTATATACTATTCTGGTTGATGGTACCCCATTCTTAAAGGATCTCACCTCCATTTGGTGCCTCAGTTGTATCCTGAAAATAGTATTCCATTTTTCTATTAGACTGGCAACTTCTGGTTGGGATGGCATGATACAGATCAGTGGATATCAATGTCACTGTCACATCTTTTCTGTAAAGTGGATCTCTTGGTTTAAAGTGGTGTTATATGATATTTTTTGTCAGTGGATTGATGAGTGCTTTGTAAACTCTAAGATAGTGGTTGGTCACGAAATATGCAAAATCCAGTCAAGGTAATTTCTGTTTCTTTCAGAGTAGGTGGAGTCCAAAGTAACTTGCCATCATGTTAGGGGATTGTGCTGTATAGGGCTCAGTGTTGATTTCTGTTGTGGTTGAATTAAACATTGAGCAGTAGGATAAGTTAGATTTTTCTCAGACAAAGCCCATAATATTGGACCCATGTATAGTTTCTACCCCTATTACCATGGGTACTCCATTTGTGAGCCATTGCGCCAGCACTGGAGTGGTCACTGGCAGAAGCTGGCTAACATCAGTTGGCTGAGATATCCTGTCTACCTGGTTGTTTAGTGTTACTTTCGGGCTCTCTGATGGGTATTAACATTTGATAGAGAAAGCCCACAGGAAGCAAACAGCCTTGCAGGTTCTCTAGCTCTTCTACTAGTTGAAATAGAGTCAGATGGCATACTCAAATTGTGGTTTGCAAGGGATCAACCCCAACATCACAAGGCAAATACAAATGGGTAGGTTTAGAGTTGAAAGAGAGATTTCAAAATTACTACGGTAGATGAGAAATACCACTCGGCATCTTTTAATCCTTAAGTTGTGGCATTATCTCTGTCATACTCACTGTGATATTGCTTTTGTGTAATGATCCTGTTCTGGGAGTGGACATCAATTTCAGGGGTTTCCACATGTTCTTGGTGACTCTTAGAATTCTTACCCCACAAGTCAAGAAGTCAGTGTGAGGTTTTGACCAACTACCAAATATGTCCATTTTAATTATAAATTAAGATACTGGGGAAATGATCATGGACAGAGTTGACTTATTACTCTAATCCCTACCTAGGGCAATACTTCATTTATTGATAGCTCATACGTACACTCACTCTAATATGGAGTCAAGGTAATACTTCAGGTCCCTGAATATCAACATCAATTTAGACTGTTAGCAAAATTCTTGAAAGATTCGGCTATTACCTTTCCCTGAAGCATGTTGCCTAGATAAATGGACTTAGATCCTTTGAGAAAGAACTAGGAAGACTCATTTTATATGCTTGCTGTGGTGTGGCTTCTTTCCCATGAGAAGCCAAACTTTTTTCCAGTCAGTAAGCTCGAAGCCTAAGATCTGGCTTAGGTTTGAAAGCTGGTAAGGAATTAGGACATCTTTTGGGCCATCTGCCCTCAACTCTCCCAGTTAGCACATTTGATTTCTTACGAATATTGTTGCTAGCTTTCGATTTATCTTTCTCCTAGAACATCACATTCTATTAAACAGCTCCATAACTCTCTGCCGGTCAAGACCCTCTGGATGATTGTCTACCTTTTCATTTATTCTACTAATTATGCCTAGTTTTGATGGTCAATCTCTGACAATTAGGTTATGTTTTTTGGAGTCGTAGGATCATCGGTGTTTATAACAGTATCTCGTACCCTCAGCCCTGGGTTCCACAGGGTGGTCATCACTGAGCTTCTTGATCATCTCAGTATCTCTCACCAGTATGCTCACTTCTGTTTTGTTACATTGACTGTCCCCTGGGCCTCCTTCATAGATTATAGTCAGCTGATATGTTTTTGTTTTTGGATTAAATAATAGAAACATTCTAGCATGACTCTACTCTATGAGCCTCTTGTTTCCTTCTACTATTGGCTTCTGTGGAAGTGCAGGCATTATTACTTTACTCTTTTAGCACTACCTCTTGGGGTATTTGTCAGCATGTTAAATTATGTATCACAGGGGAAGACTGATCCACAATTGATAAACTCTCCTTTATCAAAGTTTATGTTCCATTCTCTCACCTCCATCTTAATCTAATACCACCAGGATCCCATATATACTTCCTGACTCTTGCCACTTCATGTTGGTTAGGTCCTAGAGCTTTGTTAGTATATAATTCCTTTCATCTTTTACAGAGCTTTCCTTAGAGAATATGTAGTGAACTAGCCCTAGTTATTGACCTGGAGGTGGAGAGGTGGGACTAAATCCTAATAGGCATACATATTGTCTTGTGCCATGGTCAGTTTTACATGTCAACTTGGCTAGGCTATAGTTCCCAGTTCTTCAAGCAAACTCTAATCAAGGTCTTACTGTGGAGCTGTTTTATAGTTGTGATTAAAGTCTATAATTGGTTTACTTTAAGTAAGGGTCGACATAATCTGTGTGGACCCAATTCAGTAAGTTGAAAGGCCATAAGAACCAACTGAGACTTCTCAGAAAAAGAAATTCTACCTATGTGTTGCAGTGTCAGCTATTTCCTGGCAGTTCCAGCTTTTCCTTCCTGGTAGCCTGCCATATGGATTTTGGACTTGCCTAGGAGCTCTGACTACTACATCTTTCAAGGCCGAAATGTTGCATCATCTTCAAGAAAGGAGACATGGATAACCGTAAGCAGAAACAACAGATCCAATTCTACAGGGCCAGAGGGTCCAAGGACTTTGGGGATTGCAGATTTTCTAGTGTATGTACCCAAATGTCCTCATTCCAGTTTCAGGTCCCCACCCTTTTCCAAAACCAGTCCTGACCTTGGTATAACATACTTGAGGGGTTAGAGAATTCAACTTTTTCTGAAGTTTCTCCACATAATTAAGTCCTGGGTCTGTATTTTCTATTGTATTTTCTATATACAGAGGATAGGAGTCTGTTAAAATGGTACCAAAGACATTCACAGTTTGCATTAAATTAGTGATTTAAGCCTTTCTTCCTCAGACTGCCATTGTTCAGTGAATTGTTCAGTGTATTGATAGCCCCTAGCAATAGCTATCCAAATCTATAATTCTTATAATGAGTAATTTCTCAAACCTCTGAGCTATTGCATCAATAGTGCATTCTCTTTCATAGCATCCAATCTCAGTTCACCATAGCTAACTGTGTTAGTAGTTTCAAAGCTGTAGCATGCTATGAATTGTTCCACCTACCATCAGTGAGGGAAACGTCACTGACAGTTCTCATTTTAGAATCAAATTTCTAGGACCACTCTTAGCAATATTTTAGGTTGGGTTGGAAATATACTCTGAGTTAATATTTGAATGGAAGAAGCTTATTGAGGTATGTTCTCATGACCCGCAACATCTTTAAGGGGATGAGGGGAAAAAGTTGAAAAAAAGGAAGAGGTTGAAAAGTGATAGGATTGTACTAGAAGTCTTAAATGATCCAGTAGAAACTCTTAAGTTGTTCTTAATTGAGGAAAGTGTGTTAGTCCTTTGTTCCCTAGCATTAGCCAATGATTGTGTGTGAGCTGGCTATTCACGAGGAGTACCTCCTTCCTGAAAGGGTGACGTGAATGGTACTCTGTGTCAACTTCTATACGTTCAGGGGAAATTTTCTACCAGTGACCAAAGCCTTCTTTTTAATTGATTCTGAAATGTCATACTCTCCTGATTATCCTCCTAATCAGATGTGAAATACGAGAGTCCTTCAGGCTTGGTCCTGTGCTCCCTGGCCATACCATTTCACACTCTCTCCCTAAGTGTTCCATTCATGCCCATGGCTTCAGTTACTCTCTCTCTTGTCTCTGCCATATGTCAAACTCATTCTGATGTTGATAAAGGATGCTTTAACCTTATCATATCCAAGAATAAACTTATCTTCCCTTGCAAACCTGATGTTCTTTAATTATTCCATAATTCTATGAATGACTCTACCAGTTATCCAATTCTAAAACCTAGAAACATGGATTATTTATTAGTTGCTAAATCCTCTCCTTCATTACCCTTATTGTATCAACTTCTGAGTCTTGCTAGTTTCATGTTTTAAGTATTTCCTGAATACATCTACTTTTGTTCATCCCTACTATCACAAATACCCTAGTTTAAGTAAACTTGTCTCTGCTAAATACTGTTATAGGCTCCTAACTGCTCTGCTCTGCTCTGCACTTCAAAGTACCTTCTCTGCTTATGTCATTCTCCTGCTTGGAACTCTTCTCTGGCTTCTCATAGATCTTCAGATATTGATCAAAAGTCTGAGATCTGTTTTATCTTGGCACACACTGCCCCTTGCTTCCTCTTTGTTAGCTATAGACTTACAGTTCCTTGAAAGTGCCATTCTCCCACCCACTATTAAGTCTTTATTTATTCTGTGCTTTTACCCTCAAACACTTGTCCCCACATATGACCCCTTCACTTAGTACTTAGTTATATTTTACATGTTAGTACCAACATCATCACTACTTCATGGAAATGTTTGAATTAGGTAAACTGACAGAAGAGGCTAGGAAGGCCTTTAAGCATGAAGAATCTCTTCCTATTTGGAATTAACTGAAAATCCTAAAATGGGTCCCTCATTTGAAGAGCCCTGGCTCTTGCTTGAGTAGCATTAATGAACATCTCCAGCAAACTGTAGAAGCGTTTTCTACAGTTTAAAGCGTTGCTGTTAAACCATTTACTGATTACTATTATTTGGATTACAAAGATATCCTAAAGAACTAGTGAAATACTAGTTCTTACTAGTTTTTATTTCACACAACAAAAGTCTATGATTCTTATGTGGACCAACATCTTATAAATTCTTTTAACCCGAGAGAACTGGAATGAAGTGGAAGTGGCTACTCTTGTTTTTACTGCTCTTCCTTTCTTTCAAACTGAACTCTAAACAAGTCTAAATATTTCATATCATATTTCTGTGCCTGATGAGACTCATGTTGTTTCCTGTGCCTGCAATGTCTGTCCACTTTCTTCTGTGCACCCACCCACCTCCAACTTGCACATATCTCAAGTTTTCAAATCTTATCTCTTTTCACTTTTTCCATGGAAAATCTTCTTATTCTATGCCCCCAAACATCTTCTCATCCCAGTAATCCCTTTTATCTCAGAATTCACATTGTCTGCACCTCTCTTATGGTTCATTTATATATATATTTTTACATTTCAGTCTTACGTGTATAAGGTTTATTGTTACTATACTATGAGATCTTCAAGCTATGTGTGATTAAAAAAGAATTCCTTACTGTACTCAAAGAGAGACATCAATAAAAATTTGTTAAGTAAATAATTCAATTTAATGAGTAAAAGATTTTGATGAGCCATCAGGAACCAAGGACCACACAGGAGGTGGAGATTGGACATTGGTTGATTAGGCAAACAAACAAACAAAATCAGGCAATGGATTAAAAGCTCTATAAAGGAGCTAAAAGAAAGAAAACAGAGACAACCCTCTAAGAAAAGGAGCTCTTGAAATTAAAACTCAACATTAGATGATTCTGTTGAAATAGCTAAAAGTGTAAGAATTGTAAGAATTATAAGAATTCCAAAATCAGGTGCAAGTTAGGTGACTCATTATTGAGTCATAAAACCTTCCTGCTTGAAAAAACAATGCTGGCTGGTTTTAATTATTACATTACTTTAGGTGGTTTTCCTTTCCTATTGACAGTCAGAGGAGGTAAATGTGCGGACTTTTACTGGGAAGATGGCAGGGAAGATATGAGGGGATCCTTCAACGGTGAAACAAATCTTGGGAAGTAGAATGATAGACTGAAAAGCAAACAAATGAGGCAGAGTAAGAATGTTGTCAAACTTCTCAAGGATAAATGGGAATGCAATCTCTCACGCAGAAACTTCGAATTCCCAAAGAAAGAGAGGGTACAAAGTAAAAAGATTCAGTGGAGTGGTATTAACTGGGGACCTAGTGAGGCAGAAAGGGTAGAGACAACAAGAAATAAAACATAAAAGTTTTCTGTGAAGCTTTAGGATTTATATTTTGTTATCCTCCATTTGTATTTTTGGCGTAACATAGTAAGAAGTTTCTGGTTGACTGAATTCAATTCTCATCCTGATGTTCTGATATCATGTAGGCATGGCTTAAAAATCCACTGAAAACAATACTAAATATATCTTTAAAAAACCCTGGCTGGTTCTTCTGTGTTTTCTTTTGATTACAGTAGTCGCTTTGGACAAAAGGTATTAAAAGTTAGAAAAATTAAACTTCAGATGACTGTAACCACATCATTCAGTCTGGCAGTCCTTACATTCAAAGAGTCAAGGGAGATAAAGATCTTTATCTGACATCAAGGCATACCGATTTTCAATACCTCAGTTCACACTAATACATTTTATGCATGAACTCATCTCTCCTTTCATATTATATGCATTCCTTGGTGCTTGTAAAAGTTTCTCAACACAAGACTCATTGTATTCCATCACTCTTACATTCTAGAATGCCAGCACTCAAATAGTAATGATCTCATAGTTGATGAATCAAGTCTTAGATGTAATATGAAAAGGACAGATTATTGCTAGAAGAATTAGGGAACATGAAATGCAGTGGTATTTTGAATTACACATGCACAAACAAAAGAGAAGCTCAATTTTGTGCAATATCCATGATCATAGATAGGAATGCCTTTCCTTTTCTTTAAAGGCAGCCTTAGTAGCATACATATTATTTAATTATCAAAGCATTAATTAAAAGCATTAAGTATAAGACAAATAACTGGAACGATTATTGGAAAAAGTATTCTAAATTGGGAAGTATTTTTTAGGAAACAAGAAAGCTTTGGTTATAGCTTGCCATTTAGTCTAGTTGTGCCTAATTGTATAAATCTGTTAAATGTTAGAAAAGACTGTGAACAGCTCCAGCAAGTATTTTCTTATTCTATAATATATATATTTTTATATAGTATTTAAACATTTTTTGTTATCTAGCAGCAAAGAATTCCTATTTATCTTTAACCTCAATAATTTTAAGATACGTGTCTTTTCTATCCCCCCCTCCTCCCCATTATGGACAGAGATGTTAAACAGAAACATGAGCTTATAGTGTCAATACAAGTAAATCACTTTCAGCAGTATCTGAGACTTCTTGGAAAAATAATTCTCAGAATATCTATCATATTGAAAGTCCCAAGGAATCAGTGAAACCTAACCATTATAACATAACAACAAATGTTTTCCATTAGGACGCAAAGATCATGGGAATCAGCCATTTGGGATAATTGTTCTTACTGAGGATTAATGGGAGAATTGAATGCATATGGGTAGCACATTGTTCAGTCTGAACACTTTCTGAAATGACTGTTGTTTTATGAGAGGTTTTTATATTATGCCAGTCCCAAATTATTTTGTTGTTTGTCTTAATATTAGTCAAAAATTTATATATTGGTGTAATTTAAGAGTCAAAGATTTGTACAAGGTTTGTTACCAAGACGGGAGTTTGTTAACTCCTTTTGTTTTCCTCTTTCCCAGATAAAACCATTTTTATTTCCTTTAGCTCTCTTGGTATGTCTTGCGTCTAAACAACATGCTTTTAATTGTTTCTCTTGATTTTTCAGTTTTAGCTACTATCTATTGAATTTCCCTTACGTATGACAGGGATTGGGCTCTGTTTTCTCCCTCAGTCCTCACCATCCTCCCTAAATGTTATAGTTGGGCTTAGATGAATCTTCAACATTTATATTATTGTAACTATACAATGCAATCCACAGCTGAGCCATGTAGTAAGCTCTTTTTTTTTTCCCTTTCCTACACAGCTATTTGTTTTCACTGGAGTCAATTATCATTCCTTATCTTATTTTTCTTTGTTTATTAATGCACTTACTGCAAATTCAACCTCAAAAATTTTTGGCAGACTTTTTCCATAAAAAGCTATAAATCTTTTAGGTGTTTAGTCCTTTAGACCTTGTCATCTCTGTTACAACTACTCAACTCTGCTATATTAGATTTGACCCCCAGGCTGCAGTTTGCTGACTTCAATCCTACCTCAAGATGTTTAGTTGCCTTAGATATTCTATCCATTTTCTCTTTTCTCCAGAGAAGTTTCTCAGTGGGGCTACTCGGATGCTCTCTACACCCACGTCATAGGCGTCATTCTGAAGCTTTACTTTGCCTCTTTTCTTGTGTTGGGTCTCCTGTTAGCTGTATTCCATGTCTTTTCTTTTTCTTTTTCTTTTTTTGGCAAACACTCTTATTTTAATGGAAAACCATTTTCGGAAGCTTTTAGATAAAGGGTGCAAAGCAGATAATACAATTTCTCTCTTAACATACAGTCTTCCAAGAATTCACTGTGATGCAAGATGTTTTTGTTTGTTTTTAGCCACACTTGCCATTGGACTTTTCAGAATTTAAGAAAAGCTAAATGAATTATATGTAAAACATTTTATTTTATTTTGCTTATTTTAAATAAGACTAGGAAACAAAAAGTCAAACATATGTCTGAGACCTGTAACTACAACACTTTACTGACTCATAGTTTTTTTCTTCAAGTAAAACCTTTTAGGAGAAAGAAAGGAAACACTGGAAATAAGTGTAGGGATGGCAGCACATAAAAAAATGGTTTAGAATTAAATTAACAGAGATTTGTACTTCCCTTAACCTTTTGATAGCTCCAAAATGACCTTCACTATGAGTCCCATTATAATGGTGGACCAAATGGTGGACCATAGTACAATTGTGCTATAAATTTTCAGGGAATTAATGTTAATCCTTCCTACAAATGTTTTCCCTGAGCAGATGAGATTGGCTGTGCAGTATTGGGTCTTTCTTAAGAGAAAAACTTTACAAATTTGAAATTTGTTGAAAGTACTTGAGTAATTGTCGATTATAGTATTGAGTATATTTTAAAGTAGTTGATTTTCTACAAATAAAATCAAATACTTAATATATATTAAACTAAAATATTTTAAATTAAAAAATAAGTTAATAAAAATTAAATTATAAAGCAACAGTAGACATATGGTATTCTTGATGCCAGTGAAGCCTAGTTTGTAATGTGTTTTTAAGAGAGTACTGGTGTTCCCAGGAGTTTGAAGAGACATGTTCACAAAAGGAATGGATCAGAAAGGCATCAGATGTATTCCTAAGTTCCATGATTCTGTACTGACATACTTTGTGGTTAATTTAAATACAGAACCAAGTAGAAATATAGAGCTTCTGAGGCACATAGATGGCTTCAACTTTGACCCTTGCAGCCCTGGTAGGCTTCTTTTCCTTTAATGTTATTTTTAATGTCCTTAATTTTAGGTGCAGCATGGATATAGATGTGCCATGAAATAGTGGCTTTTCCGTAGCAATTGCTCAGCATAACAGTAATTACCAAACAAATTCCAAAGCTATTGTGCATGTAAGTTACATCTATCTCTCATTAAAGATTTTGCCCAAGCTGTTTTTACTTTATACATTTCTATATGGTTCGAATCTAGACTTAACATCTATCTCTGTTCCTTCTTCATGGTTAAGAAAGCTATGAAACTCACAAAAACCTCATTGTCCAGAACATGCCTTTCCGCTTTTGATTCTTTGAAAAACTTCTCTGGAGAGATTATTTTTAGTCCCATTCTTCATTTTAGATGGAAGTTATAAAAATCTTCAGCTGTATTTTACAATATTATTGAACACATCATGCCCAGCCAACTAGGGTATTATTTTTTTAAAATAATGCTTACTTTGGGGTGAAAATCACTCTCATATTTGGCAAATTATGGATAAAATTGTATCCTGTTTTTTAGCAAGATTCTATTCACTTACATAGGCTATCCAAAGGGTCATAGTAAGATATATTGATATAAAGAGTCAAATTTTGATAGTATGGCTCAGGAAAATTTAGCCTGCTCCCAAGTGTGGAAATTAATGAAGACCATTCAAATGAGAACAGGTAAGGGCTCTCTATTCAGAGCTTGCTATATAGCAAAAGAGTCAACCACCACCATTTGCATTTTGGCAAAAACCCAAAGGCAGGTAGAAAGTGGGAAATCTGCATAGTGTGAAAAAGGGAAAGTTCCACGTATGCCCTGCTTGGAAGCTATTGGCGTGGGGAAGCTGGAGCCCAGCTAACTAGAAGTAAGATATCCTATGAGATTAGTTGGAAGAGCATATTTGGCTTTATCCTATTGTTCCTGAGTTGGAAATAGGGACAAAAATTAGGGAAGCTGTCAGTTATTGATCAAGTCCTGACTTGGCTGCAGAAATTGTGGTGTATTGCAGGTTGCGAGTCAAAGTTCTGTCTTATATGTGCTCTGACTATTTTATGTATATTCATTCTTGTACAAGGAATCAGAAATATCTGCCATCATATAAAAAATTACCAATAATTTCCAAGAACTAATTTAAGATCCAGGGTAATTTTTCAATCATTATATTGTGTTGGGCATTTTTATTCTTACCAGTAAAGTAAAACATAGTTGATTTGGTCCCTTTTTTCAGGTAAGGAGGATTCTTGACAACTATGTCAAGTAAAAATCACTTTCTGATTAGTTAAATCATGAATCAGTAAAATGACTTAATTATAAAAGACTTTTCCTTGCTTCTGAGAAAGGATGAAGACAACATTCTCATCTATTTCAAGGTTTGTAAACACGTTGTGCTTTGAATTTCCTTATAAGAAAATTTCTATTCTAGTGAATGGAACCAAGCAAAAGTCATTCTATAAAACTTTTCATCAAATTGTTCTCCTCAAATTTAATTGTATTAAATTCTTTAAATATGGAACCCTAAGTGTTTATGAAGCCATTTGTATGTTATGTTAATTGAAGTATAATTAACATTATACTAATTAACATTAGAGTCAGGTGTACAATATAATGATTCTACAACTCAGTACATGACTCATTGTTACCAATATATTTTTTGCAAACCAGAAATATTTTTGTGAAATTTAAAAATAACCCCAAATACTACACTCTTGTTACTGGATCTGAAAAATCTATTGTGTTAGATACAGGTAAATAAAAAATAATCCAAAAGAAGACAAAAACCATGTGTACAGCAAAATACACTAATGATGGTTCCACTTTCTTGAAATAGATTACTCTGACATGATAGTTAGCTATAATTAATCAGTAATAAACAAAACAATAAAATGTCAGTCTGCAAGTAACCTTGCCAGACTCCTGCTGCTGCTCTGACCTCCACCAATCAGTCAAGCTTATTAGGAGGATCAGACAGTGACTAATATCTTAATGCCTGTGAGACAGGCAGCATGTAGAGTTAAAGGATCTGTGTTAAGGTGTGAATATCCCTTGAGCAGAAACCAACAGTAAAGAAAATGCTTCTCCAATTGTTTTCTCCTTGGCTGCTATTTGTATCTTTTTCAAATAATGTGCTATTCAGAGTTTATCATATTAGTGGCCCAAGAAAAACATTATATGTAAATCTTATAAGTACCCATTTGTATCTTTTATACTAGAAGTCTATGTTAAATGTGCAGTCTCTTTCTGCTTTCATGAATACTGAATATTTAGGTAGCTCATAATTATATACAGTGCTAGCACTCGCCTTACCTTTATAGCCTCTCATTTTAACAACAAAGAATGTGTATTAGTTTACTTGCCTCTTTCCCTATGTCAGTTACTAGCAGTGAGAAATAATAAACTCATCCTGCCTAGTATAATGTGGATGATCAATAATTAATATTTGGAAAATGTAGCCTTCCAGTGCATTTTGACATATTATTGGGCTGACTTCTTAGATAAAATCATTTCTATTTTGAATGTGGCAACTTTACATTGAAGACAGTGTGTTCTTGGCATTAGCTCCCAACTCTGAACCTTTGCAGTAAATAAGACAAGGTGTTAATTAAGAGAACTGCCAATCCAAATGAATAATGGAATGCTGGAAATAGCATTGGAGAGGGCTTAACCTTCTGCCACAAAGAGGTGCTCCAATGCTGAAATCTCAATTTTGGAACTATGACTAGAATAATGAGAAGATAGAGAGGGAGAAAAAAGGGATAGTGGGATCTCCATTAACTCTTTAGCTATTCCTAATTAGTTTTCAAAAGCTGTCAGGCAATGTTTAATGAAAGACTTTTCAGGAATAGGAAATGAATACAGGTCACAATATAGTAGTCCCCCCTTACCTGTAGGGGATACCTTCCAAGACCCCTGCTGATGCCTGGAACTGTGGATAAGACTGATGCCCATATATGCTATGCCTTTCACTATGCATACACACCTACGACAGAGTTTAATTTATAATTAGGCACAGTAAGAGAAGAACAACATCTAATAATAAAATAGAAAATCTGGAACAATAGATTGTAGTAAAAGCAATGTGAATGTGGTCTCTCTGTCTCTAAATCTATTACTATGTTGTATTCACCCTTATTTCGTGATGAGGTAAGATGATAAAATGCCCACATGATAAGAAGTAGGATGAATGACACAGGCAGAGTGACATAGCTTTAGGCTACTATTGACCTTCTGATGATTCATCAAAAGGAGGAACATATGCTTCTGGACCACAGTTGATGGCAGAAAACTGAAACCATAGAAAGCAAAGCCACAGGTAAGGGAGGGCTACTGCACATACTATTTCTTCAGTCCAAATGGGTGTCAACTAAATATTAAGGAGGAATAGGTTCTTTGCAAGGGTCTTTCTCAAATACCATGCATTAAGCGACAGCATAGAGAAGCAGCTGCTTTCTTCCTCACACTAATCCAGGCCACGTTAACTCAGCCACCTTGGTCCAGAAGGAAGGGATGAGGTGGTAGGGCATGGGGCAGAGACATTCCTCTTGGGAAGGTGACATCCACAGACAATCCAAAGACATCCACCTCTGACTCTCCACATGGCTTGCAGAGAGACCTGAGAGTTGAGGTCTACTCGTGATTCTAACTTAAATAAGTTGGCAAGTCCTTCTGGGCTATGGGTCTGTTCTGATTTTTTGGAGGTCATAGAGAGGAGGTGACCACTAGTTGACCCTAGAGCTAAATCCAGGCAATTGGAGGTCCCTCATCCCCCCTCCCCTAGGCCCCATCCTTGGAATGTACATTTTACCAATTGTTCGTACAATGGGAGCCATTTCAAGGACAGTTCTCAGAGAGTAATGTGTTGTTGAGACCGTCTGCACAGCATCATCTGACCAGACCATCTGAATCAAGTTAAGGCCTCTGTATAAACTTTTAAGATTCTAGCAGGCAGGTGCAGTGGTCTACTTGTCTCATGGCCACCCAAGACAAGCCTCGTATGTAAGTTTCCTTGCTTAACTGTCACCTTCCAATCTGTGGAGGCTTGCCTCTCCTGTCCCTCCTTGCCTTCTGTGAGTATGGGGGCCAGTTTTAAAACCAACACCTTTTGAAGGAGATATCCAGTCTCCATTTAGTCAGGGCACTGACTTATCTCTCAGGTTTTGTAAATGTTTGAAAACCTAAATTGTTGTGAATATTCTTCTGAAGCTACTAAGTACCTCAGGTCATAATAATAGAAAATATTTCAGTGAGACCAGTGTGGCAAATGACTCTTGCTCTAAGAAAATTGCTTTGGCTTTGGACAGTCTGCCTCCTTTCCTGGGAAAGCTCCAAGATAAACAGAGAGGAAGACGTTAATATGAGGAAACTCTTATTGTGAAAATGAATGACATTTATTGTAGACCTATTATGGACAGGTGCTGTTTTATATTAAAATCTTCCTGACAACTTTATGAAGTAAGTGCCATTATTATAATCCATTTCACATATTAGGAAACTGAGGCACAAGAGGTACTTTGCCTAGGAACACTGTTCTATTTAAAGGCCTGGGCATAGGCATGAATCTTGGTTTCCAGGATGTCACAGGGATACATTATGGTCGTTTGTTTTCACCAAGACCCTAGATGCTGCGGCTTTTTTCCCCAGCTATTTGACTGAGCTTAAATACTAGCCTATATCCAGACTCACAGGGTCATCAGCTGTTTCCACCCAACCACACACCGATGTGGATAAAGTAAGCAGTAAAGTATGCAGGTTCTCAAAGCGCAAGGATATTTATTTGTAATGAGGGAAGCAGCACTTTTCCCCCACCTGTGCCCCTTGTGATTTTCCTAACTGAACCCCCTCTCCTAAGTTGTGAATGGAAATTAAAGCTGTGGTAGTAATTTCTCTAGGACTACAGCTTGGCCATTGCTGGGTCTTTGGCAAAGATTTATGTTTTTTTTGTTTTGTTTCGTTTTGTTTTGTTTTCCCAGGAGACTTAGCCAGTGACCAGGGTTTAGGAATTTTAGAATAAATTTTCCCTATTTCTGTGTTAAAATGTTTGACTACTTAATTGTCCATTTCCCCCCAGGGTGCCCTAATAATTTGGAGACTCACTTCCCTTTAGTTTTTTAAACAAATTTTAATAGTATATATTATATCTAGAGTAGAGTTTCCAGATAAAAACCCATGACACTTAGTTAATTTTAGCTTTCAAAGAATTTGAGAAAAATTCAGATTTACCTGAGCATCATGTACTTTTGTATGCTGAATCTGGCAAGTGTATCCTTTAGCTAGAAGTGAGGAGAGGGACAAGCACTTCTTAATGGAGAAACCATCTAAGTTAGTGTACGTTAGTTTACTAATACTGGAAGCTAAAGCATTTTTATGGTTAGCATCTGTGCACAGACACAAAGTTTTCTCTAAGTCATTTATTATAAACTATACATTTTAATCTGATTATACTCCGGTCCAAATCTAAACATATTTAGTATGATTCCCACAGTTTGTTTTCTCAAGGTAAGACAATCACTGTACCCATTTTTTGGAACTCACCACTCGTGATTAAGGTGTCCCAGAAAGATAAATTTTCTTAATAGCAAAAACTTCTAAATTTTGATTTTCCATAGAAATCATTCTTAAGGATATTTCACGTTACTTCATCTACTTGAGAGTGATACATTGGACATGACTTCTTCGATTTTCAAAACTCTTTCAAAATTCTTTTGCCCTTTAGGACAGTGATATACCCCGATGTCTCCTGGCGTGTGTAGGGCTGTCTGTCCTGTGCACAAGCGGTCTCACTGCGCTTGTCTACATGCTGCCGTTTGCTCTGCTCTCTGTACGCTGCCGGGAGACGTCTCTCCTCGGTACAGTGGGCCTCAGTTCCCGAGTTACAGCCTTCGTTTGAAAACAGTTGTGTGGCTGAAGAGCTGAGGGAATCTCACTTCTAGACGCTGGTTCCTTTGCTTTGTGCTGTTTTTCTTGCATTTGCTTCAGAGCGCTGTTTGTGCTTCCAGGTCTATGCTTTGTTCTTTATAGATGAGCTCTGCTAGCGATGTGAGGTGCCGTTCTGTGTTCGTCATTACTCTTTCTCCAGATGCGGTCTACAGGATACGAGTTCGAGAAAACGTTAACAGGTGCCTCCAGAAAAACTTCTGTGGTTGAGTTTGAGAGACAGTGAGCTAACCTAAGTTAAACCTGTAAAAAAGTTAAAGCTGCTTTTCCGGAGATTTTCATATGCAAACGGAGATTGTAAAGCCCCAGGTGCATCACATGGAAGATGGCAAATTTAGATTTTATCTGTCTATGCAGTCCCTTTGGTGGAAGATGTCACTGGAAATATTGTGGTGTTTTGTCATGACTTACAGCTGCTGGGTTAGCGTGGAGGGTGTATACAGAAATAAAGATCTTAAGCATGACATGAGTTCCATTCTAAAAACTAGAGGAGAAAGGAATGAAATGTGATGAAGAGATTTATGATGGGCATAAAGTTAATATCCTTTATCTATTCAACTAATTATGCATTGGAGATAGTTCTTGGAAATTAATAGAAAGCAAGGGTACAAATCTTCAGGACATTAATTATAAGACAGGTTTCTCCTTTAGAAGGGAAGGGTTAAGTTTCTGAATGGTAATGTATTAAAAGGAAGTAACATGTCAAAGTATAGGAGCCATAGAACTCCTTTCTGTTCTCTGAAAAAGTTCGATGAGAAAATAAAACTAACTGAAGGTTAAGTGGAATTTAGTGCTTCAGATAGTAACTTAAAAAAATCCAGATAACAACCTTGTTTCTTTTCCTTCCTGGACTAGCACTTCTTTCTCCATGTGCTCTTAAAAATATAGATTTTAGATCAATGCTATTGCTTTAATCAAGGGTTTTGCTATTTTATCATTGCTTTTGGAAGTTATTGCTACTAAGTATTGAAGGAAAGAACTGCTACATCTTGCAGAGAGATGCACACCAATGTTTGGTTTCAGCCTGTGTGCCATTTTTCTTTGCCTAAAGACACACACAAACATACAAATATCTTTGTAATAATTATATTATAAAACACCTAGTTGTGTATAACAATGCCTTCTGTTCTCCACTTTGTCTCACGTCAGAAGTATATATATATTTATGGCTTAGCATCAGTGATAAATTGTAAGTAGAATATTTAATCTGTGTTTAGATAATTGCAGCACAGACAAACCCATGAGTGCCTGCAGCTATTTTGGCACCTGCTGGACCCTGCATCTAAGTGATCTGTGTGGAGAGGTTAATTTTAATAATAATGGCTAACACATCCATCAGCCATGCTTCCTAATTGTTTTCCATGTTTTATGTAATTCTCACAACAGTGTGTTTATGATTTTCATTAAAAATTTTTTTAGTGTTTATTCATTTTTGAGAGAGAGACAGAGAGCCAGAGCAGAGGCAGGGGAGGGGCAGAGAGAGAGGGAGATATAGGATCTGAAGCAGGCTCCAGGCTCTGAGCGTCAGCACAGAGCCTGACATAGAGCTTGAACTCACTACCCGCTAGATCATGACCTGAGCTAAAGTCGGATGCTTAACGGACTGAGCCATCCAGTCACCCTATGATTTTCATTTTAAAGATGAGACCATCGAGGCACACTTGCCCAAGATCAGTGATAAGTGACAGAGCTGGATTATGCATGTGTAAGTAGCCTGAGTCCAGAGGCTGTTCTTTAAAAATCAGTGAAAATGGGAAGATGGAAATGATGCATAGGTTAGTCCATGAAGCTGTAATCCTGCATTCCTAGAATGTTCTCATGGGTTTTCCTGAGGCAGTTTAACCACTGAACTGAGTCCTTACCTTCTTCACAAAGATGAGAGGAATAAACAAAGATTTCTTCTCTGTGCTAGGCATAGCTGATGAGATCTGACGACTCCATTAAAGATCATGAAGTAGTAGCTTGATCAGTAGCCACTGTTTTTATTTCCTGGAGTAAGAACATAGATTATCCTAAAGTCTGTGAGAAGTGTGGGCTCTGTCTCCTGCTTCTTTAACACCCTGTAATGCTAACTATAGAACCTAGTGCTTCGCAGTTGTTTGACAAGGGCTTTCCGGATGATCCTCACATTACTGATGGAAATGAGGTGGAGAGCTGAAGTCCTTGGCTAAGTTTTCATAGTAAGTGGCATAAGTCCTCTCGTGGAGGCAGGTCCACTTCATTTCCCGCTCCAATACATTGACACTTGGTGTTTGTTTCTTAACAATTTATATAAATGTTAAATGACTGGAATTATTGAAGCTCATTTGTTAGGCTTGTCATGATCATATTGGAATATACACAAATGTCTTCATTATATGACTGGGTCTTACTGGTAATAAAGCTGATCTTTCTAGTAGCTGCTAAAGGAAATGTCTGTCTATATTTGGGCCATATTTCTCCAGCACTCTGGCTTCCTCGCGTAACACCCTTATCTTAAAGCAGGATGGAAAATCCTTTTCATACCAAGCAAAGTCTCAAGGGTGGCAAATTAATGCTTTTCTTATTTCCCCTGTGAAAAAGCTAATAAATTATGATCAGCTGCTCAGAGTTGATAGCCCCCACACATCCTCTTTGGTTCCTTGACAAAACAATTTACCAAGGCACTTTGAAAAATTTTTTTTCCTGAAATAAGAACCACTTAATGAGAACCTTCCTCAACCTGAATCTGAATGGGCCTCTTTGATTTTTCTTTTCCCACTCACTATTACCAGTGTGTGTGTGTGTGTGTGTGTGTGTGTGTGTGTGTGTGTGCGCGTGCGTTTAAATACGTATCTGTTCTTTTGTGCCTTTGAGTCTTATCCATTCTGCTATTGAGAAGGCAAAAATGTAGTCATCACCACTTTCCAATATTCCATTATGCCTGTCTTTTTCTGTTTTAGGAGAAAAGGTGTACAAAATAATTTCATCAAATTTCTGGAATGGACTATATATAATAGAGGGTTTTGGCATCACTGTAGTCAGATTAAATTTGGATTAGAATTCTGGCTCTGATAATCACTGTGTGACTTTGAACAACTTACCTGGCTTACAGCTTCTTTATCTGTGAAATGGTACTGATAATAGAATTTATCTCATTGGGCTATGAGCATTAAAGGGGATAATGCATAGTGTTCAGCTTGGTACCAGCTTGTAGTAAGCATAAGTGTTAATTACTTACGTCTTACGTCTTCCATCCTGGCTGATAGAGAGAGTAAGTCCTTTTAGGTCTCCCACCTGGGAAGTGTGCTGTGGGCCCAAAAGTAAGGCTGAAACATCCCAAGATAATAAGGAGAAGTACTGAAAGGATAAATCTCTAAGAGCTTTGTAAGTGTGTGAATAAATGTCAGTGGCACTGGACAGCTGACTCAGTGTGGTAAATAAACACACACACACACACACACACACACACACACACACAATAGAAGCAAAAGTTGGTGTTTGGACAGTCAAAAATGCAATAACACAACATAAAGAAAACAATGTAAAATTTCTGTTATCTTTTGGAAACTAGTATCTTTCTAATCATATAGACTTAAGTGTGGCTCATGCCTTTAGTTTCTCTTGACACATGTAGTGCCCACCTTTGGATTCTACTGATGAACACTGTTATAAAATTCTATATTTGTGACTGAAAGCATACATTCATTTGTGAGACATCCGTATCACATTTAAATCATGAAGATAAGAAATGATTTTTATTTGGATACAGAAAAATGCCTTGGAGGTGGGAATATATGTCTTGTTTATTGTTCCTCCTGGAGTGTAATAGGCAGCCTAAACTTGTAGGTACTGCCCTGCCCTCATCCCCCTAGGCTTTCCTCAAAAATCGATTCCATTTTATTTTACCAAGTTCATGGTCGTATGTGTGTTTGTAGGCTTATTTCAGTACCAACACCCCAAAAAGCCATCAGGAAGTTTTAGGACTAAAAAAACTAGATATTAGGCAACGTATACATTTAAGGTCAAGGTCTTTTAGGATAATTTTGCTGCCCATCTCCTTATTTATTCTTTTTCTCAATTACTTTTTGTATAAATCACTTTTGAAAGGCTCTAAAAACATCTGATCTTTAATAGCCTCTTTTCTTCTAAATGGGGAGACCATATTATATAAACAAAAATTAGTAGTTAGGACTGAATAAAGACTGTGCTTCTGGATTTTGAACAGTCTCATAAGTGATACACTGGACACTTAAAATGTCCTCAGGGCTTATGGGAGTGATTTCCAAACCAGTTTGGGGAGTGATAGCGATCCAAGGTAGGACTGCTGAACATATCCCAAAGAATAGAGGGGCTGAGTTGTAAATGGGCCAGGGTCTTCAGGCCTCCCTCGCAGTCTTCAAGGAGAGTGAATTAGTTTTTATTTGATTTGTGTATTGGGATTCAATTTTTTAATTGAGGTATAAGAGTCACCATTTAAGTGTACAGTTCTTCGGTTTTTAGTATAGTAATAAAGCTGTGCACTGATTACTATTATTTAACTGCAGAACATTTTAATCAATCCCCAAACAAACTCTGTGCCCATTAGTAGTCACTTCCCATTCTCCCCTCCTACTAGCCATGGCAGCCACTAATCTTTCAGTCTCTATGGCTTTGTCTGTTCTGGACATTTCATGAAAATAAAATCATATAATAGATGGACTTTTGTGTCTGGCTTCTTTTGCCTAGCATGATTTTCAATGCCCAACCATGTTGCAGTATGCATCAATACTTCATTCCCTTTTATGGCTGAACACTCTGTTGTATATATACTGCCGTTTGTTTATCCAGTCATGAGCTGAGGGATGGTTAGGCTATTTCTACTTTTTCGCTATTAAGATTAGCTCACTAGAGGTTTGTCTTCTCTTTCTGCCTCTGTCCAGTCCTCTTCTCTCTACTTCTGTGAATATAATGTAATTCTGTTCATTCCACAAGGCTCAATGTAGATGTCTTCAAAATCTTTTGTGACTAATCCAGTTTTACATTAGACATCACTCTTATCCACGTTGTAACTCATCTATCCATTTGGACTTAAACATGCTACCCAATATATTTTTAAAATATAATTTATTGTCAAATTGGTTTCCATACA